>JAOBYE010382646.1:0-14501 GCA_025403585.1 Parazoanthus swiftii
GGGGTTAGGTTTAGGTTAAGACTTAGGGTAGGGTGGGTGGGTGGGTGGAACGTTGCCCCGAAACCTCCACCGATCCGATTATACTACTGTATACCAGACGATCGGCAGGTTCTCACATGACCTCAGTAAGCCAATCAGAGGGCGCCGCCTCGATTTGGCATATTGCACCATCCCAGAAAGCAATTCAAGCAAAAAAAACATACGAGTAATTTGGACAACATTTTGGAAAAACAACCGCGCGCACAAGGAAGTTTGGGATGGTGCCATATGCCAGAACCAGACCGGCGTGCCTTGCGCGGTTAGTCCGTTCACCTGGTAGTATGAACTGATGAAGAGCAAGACAAAGCAACAAAAGCCGTTTCCCTGAAGTTTCAAGTTGTAGCACCAACAGCAAATCTTGAGCTCTGCTGTCTTGCTTTTCTTCCTCCCTATATACATAACTTATGCGGTCCTGTGATGGTCTTGCTCCTCCCCTCTTGGAAGAATATTGATGGAAGTATTTCTTTCATATTTGTTGGACAGTATTGTGTTGTATTATCAATGGTGATTGTAATGTCTTAATCTCGGCGTCCTGCGATAAATGTTGATAACGTTATCGTGTGACCCGTTGGTTGTGTTCTTGGATATAATCATGTCTCATTCCTGGTTAGGATAAGTGTAGGTAGATCATCTTTTCCAATGTTTTTCTTAAGGCCGGTACACCGGTACATTGTACCGACGTTCCCCCGTGGCTGTACCGCCTTTCCCCAGCAATGGCGTCTGGCAAGTTTTTTAAAGTCACCAGATGCACAAAATTGCATCATTTTTCAGGACTCTAATTTTCAAAAATGGCCGCCAGACCCCTCTAGATGCTTGCACCTTCGACGCTTGATGACTTCCAGCCCAGGTGTACCTGCTTTCACACTTAGTGTACCCCATTTCCCAAGCCTTAAGAAAAACACTGTTTTCGCCTTACTCTTACCTCCATCACATATTTGTTTGTGATGTCGCATTTTCTTGATCCCCTTGTTTTAGCAATGTCCTGTTCCTAAATTCCTTGGATGGGTGATGGAGGGATGATTCTTTCTCCTCAAACTGTACATTGTGTTTGTGTTTTCTTGGTTCCCTAAGATAAATCTTCTGTCTAACCCACTATATTTTTGGTTGTCACGATGTCTTGTTCCTGACAACCTCGGATGGGTGATGGAGGGATGCTTCTGTTTCCAATACTGAACATTATGTTCGCGTAATCTTGGCTTCCTAAGATGAATCTTCTGTCTGTTCCACTCTATGTTTGGTTGTAACGATATCTTGTTCCTGTGCTCCCAGGATGAGTGATGGAGGGATGATCCTCTCAGTTGATGGCAGCAGCTACACCACATACATGAAAGAGGATGTGGATAGGTGAGAATCGCTTCCCCAAAAACTCCAAATATTATAACGTCACTATCTCTCTGGCGTTCTAACAGTCATCACGTGCATGTAGAATGTTCTGTCAAAGTTCTGTTTCAACACACAACTATAATCTGACCGCTGTGTCATCTAATGTCATATTAGACAAATTTGGCATCAAATACTTGTACAGTGTCGTGACGCTGTTGTAAATAAAACAGACTGAGATATCTCTGCTGAATATGACGTTAGCGATATTTTCATTGCTGTTGACACTGATCAAAGTAAAACATTTTATTTGCAACTATCAGGTAATTTTTTCCTGGCAACCTGCATTGTTTTCTGTTTTCTTGTATGTAAATAGACGAGCAAAATGATTGGTTATTGTTATTGGGAACGAACTACTGTTTAAGATGTCATGAACATACTGAGCAGTTGTTTTATAAGTTTTCGTCAACTGGTTAGAACAGCAATTGGCACAAATCATTTCTACTTTTCAAGACTAATCAATTTCTGCGTTTCTTACAAAAAGTTAGTGTATTCTTGGTTTTTGCAGAATATAAATGTACAGGAAGAAAGAACTGTGTACTAAGAAACTATTTGTCTTCTGTCGCAGGTACCGGGTAGTGATTGGAGGGAAAACGTGCGTGTTTCAAAAGCAAAGCGACCCGACCATGTTGAGGTTTGTGATCACTGATTCGAACATAAACATTACAGCATACTTTGTCGTGCCGTTAGTGTTTTCTTGCGTTTTCAGTCGGTTGGTGATAAAAATGTAAGTTCTTACAAAACCATTTTAATCTAGATTTTTCAGAGTTTTTTCACTTCCCACAGTACTTCTGACAACAGGAATGTTTACCTCTCAAGCCTTCTCGAAGACTCTAGGTTCCCTTCACAGCAAGTGCCAATGTTGTTGTTACGGACCCAAAGGGAAACAAGAACATAATATATCAAAAAGTTTCCAACATTTAACACTGCTGTGAGGGAAAAAAGGAGTCTTCGGGAAGGATATTTAAAGCTTGTACGTCTAACAGTTTTATGCATTCTGATATTTTTATCAATGAAATTGAGAAGAAAAGGCCCGTTATGTGCAATTGTAGTAGCATGAATATAGAATCCCCATTCACTATCTTTCCGAACAGCCTATCAAAATGGTGAAACCTAAAGCAAGACATTCTTGTTAATGCCATCAAGTTATCTTTGCGACCTTCCCATGTGTTTTCTAATAGGTCACCATCAGCCGGAAAGCTTGTAAGTTTCACTGTAGAGGATGGTGGTCACGTGTTCCAAGGGGAGTCCTACGCTGAGATTGAGGTAACAGGTCCACTCTATTCTTGGTTTTCATGTGACGTCAGAGCCGCCATTTTTGGTGCCCTTTTACAATGGAGTTGTAATTAGTTTCTTTTGTTAGGGGCTCCAACATGGCCGCCGTGCCCTTTGTCACTTGAATCCCAGGGGATTGAGTGAAAATCGGCAATCTGTCATTTAAATGTACCATATGATACATCGCACACACAACCTACAAACATCGACGACGTTGACGGTGATTTGTCTGTTTGGCGATTTCTTATTCCGCAGGTGATGAAAATGATAATGCCGTTAACGGTGACTGAAAGTGGTTGGTAAGTAAATGTAATGTTTTAAATCTATCTTTAGTCGATAATCATAGTCGATAGTCATAGTTATGGTCATAGTCTTAGTAATTAGAATAATAAAAATAGTAATCGTTATGGTAGTACTAATAACAACAAAGGCTTTTCCCTATTTCGAGTTTTTCAATGTAGGTACTTTTTAAGATTACATGAAACACAAGACATATGTCAAAAATTAAACTACCTGCAAAACCACTCTGTTGTTGAAGAAATCGAGCTCAGGAGTTAAATTAGATAAGATAATCTCTTAGTTTTAAAGTCCCATATACAGTACAAACGTATTTATTTAACGTAATGAAATAAGGTTGTTTAATCAATCATTTTATTGTTTCTAAGTCGGATTGTTGGGTTGAACCCTTTTGAGTAAGAATATTATCAAGTTTGCAAACTCGTTCAAAAAGTATGGTTGATGTTAACAGCTGTATTGTTTCTTGCTGTGTCGACTTGCAAATCAGATCTGTTGTTTTCTGCTGATTACGTTTTGTCTTACGACAGTTTGCACTACGTCAAGAACCCTGGAACAGTTCTTGAACCAGGAACTGTGGTGGCCAAGCTGGAATTGGACGATCCCAGCAGGGTAACACAGGTCAGTGTGAAGTTCACAACTGAACTTTTCTGTTTGAGCTGTTTTTATTTTATTTTCTTTATCTTTATTTTTCCAAACCTGGAATATATGTACTAACTTTGTAAACGGATACAATGGAACTCTCCCAATGGACTGGTCCTCGCTGAAATTTGAGGAAGTACTTTTGTTCCTGCAATTTTGAGGGCATGAAATCTGCTGTAATGGTTTTTACAGAAATCAATGAGAAAGAAATGAAATTTGTGAAGTACAGTCTACTATGCTAAACTGTCTTCATGATATTACAGTTAAATAGTTTAAACCAATTTCCTTTATTCTGAAAGTTTTGTAGGACTTTTGTATTCGTTAAATTACATTAGAACATGGCTGGTATTTTTTGCGCGCTTTTTGTATGGCTATCGAGTTATGGATGTATTTGGGAAGTTTGGAGAGCACTCGAGAAGCTAGAGAAGCATTCGGCTTCGCCTCCTGCCACTCAAACGCTTCTCTCATGCTCTCCCAACTTATCGCGCGCATCCATAACTCGATAGACGCACGCTAAGCATGGACCATTTCTTAAAAAAACCAACATGCCAGATGATGGTGGAAAATTGGGTTAACACTAGTGATAAAACGGCAAATATTTGGCGTGAATGAAAACAGTTTTGCTGGAAATGTTTTGATATGTTATGTTTCTCCACAACATTGCATGTTGAAAAGCTTTCATCTTTTGTCACCAGGCGCAAGTCTTCTCTGGGAAGTTTCCCGAGCCACAAGGACCTGCGACCAAAGGCAGGAAGTCGCACCAGGTTTGTGTTAAAAACTAACATTAGTTACGTTCTTATGCATTTGATAGAATTCATTAATGAGCCGTGACAGTCCGCCATCTTGAACTTAAAGTCGTGTGAATTTAGCAATTCCCATCCTTGGATATAAGTAACAGAAAAAGATACGATTTCAACACAGTCTGTCTTTCGCGTTGATCGAGTGGGTAAGAGAAAGGCTAAGCAAAGGTGGAGTTCCAAAAGTGGTTTCGTGCTAGCATCTGTGAGAGATGCTGTTGTTTTGCTACATAAGTGTATAATATTGGAGGTGTTGATTCCAATTTAGATCTTCCAAATGACGAAGGAGAACCTTCAGCACACCATGGATGGCTACTGTTTGGATGAACCGTACTTTAGTGCTAAGTTGAAGGAGAATGTTACCACTCTGATGAGGGCCCTGAAGGACCCAGCCCTTCCTCTTCTGGAGTTACAGGTGGGTGTAGTCACATTCATAATCATAATCATAACCATAATCATAGTCATAGCCATAATCATAACCATAATAAATCATAGTCACAATCATAATCATAATCGTTATCTTAGTCATAATCATAGTCATAACCATAACCATAAC
Organism: Parazoanthus swiftii; assembly: GCA_025403585.1. Classification (NCBI taxonomy): domain Eukaryota; kingdom Metazoa; phylum Cnidaria; class Anthozoa; order Zoantharia; family Parazoanthidae; genus Parazoanthus; species Parazoanthus swiftii. Next base: position 4,984 of record JAOBYE010382646.1, read on the forward strand.
CATTACCATGTTAAATAATAGTCATAATCATAATCATAATTTTGATGAAAATAATTTAATCACAATGACGGTGACAATGGCATTGACATTAATGATCATGGTAATAGTATTGATTTAACATTCGTTAACAATGGTCGTGGCAAAGGCATTGTGGAAAATGTAAATTGTTGTGTGGCTGGAATTACTGTGATAACAGAAACAGTTATAAATATGACAAAATTATCCCGGGTTTTACAAGCTACAAGCAAAAAAAACCCAGACATATACCCGTACATGCGCAAAGAAGTTATTTCCACCCTCACTTGTTACTTGTCTTCATAGGATATGATCGCGTCTGTGTCTGGCCGTATTCCTGCCCCGGTAGAAACCTCAATTAAAAGACACCTGGCAAGTTACGCCAGTAACATCACTTCGGTCCTGAGCCAGTTTCCTAGTCAACAGGTGGGTCGCACTCAACTCTAATTAGAAAGCAGTAAACGCTAGTTAGTTATACACGCTGCGAAACCTCCGCGACACATTTTTTTTGGGAATCTGATTAAAACTACTGTGCCTGGTAGCGACAATTTTCTCAGGGGGTTTTCTACCAGCATGGTTGGGGAGGATATACAAAGACCAGGGTCCAAGAGTCTTCCTTACTTGGTGTTTAGGCTAGACCACTGGGAAGGAAGGGTAAAAGAGTTCTGGAGTTTCCCTATTTGGGTGAATTGGGAACAGGAAGCCTATTCGTAGTTTATCCAGTGTTCATCTTCAGGGAGGAGTGTTTTCACGCGGACAGATTTTGACATCGAAAGTACGTTAGTACATATTCCTTTTCCATAAAATTCCATTTGAAGAATAGGTGAATGTAACATGCCCATTGCCTACCTCGTGACAGATTTGAGCTTGTTGTATAATTACATTAAATATTTCGTTTTGCTAGATCGCCAACGTTGTTGACGCTTATGCAGCAACTCTGACGAAGAGAAGTGAGCGTGATGCGTTTTTTCTCAACACTCAGAACATCGTACAGCTGGTTCAGAGGTAGGGGACGTCATTAATAGACATCCTACACTATGAGTTAAATATCATACACTATCAATGGACATCAAACACTGTCAGTGGACTTCACACACTACGAATGGACATCATACACTATCAGTAGACATCACTGATACACTGTCAGCAGACGTAATACACTATCAGTTAGCATCTTATACTATCAGTAGACATCATACACTATAAATATACACCACTACGTTATCTTTGCACACCTACACAATTAGTGGACACCACACACCATTATTCACTTAATTTTCTTTAGTATAAATAAAATCTCAGTGGTGAAGATAAGGATGTTCTAAAATTCATTATTTATAAAACTTTTACCCTTGTTAAACACATTGGTGTTTTTGTTGACGATATAGCAACGGACCTACATTTCACTTGTTAGATTTTATTTCCAAGTTCTCATAATTATATTCAGCACTTCCCTACGCATTGTTCCAGAAAGTAACCGTACTCCTCCCATGCTTGGAAATTGTAAACTCCAAGTTTGAATCTGGAATCACACATTCTTAATCACTTACTAAGCCTTTTTCTCATTGTTAGGTACCGCAATGGTATTCGCGGTCACATGAAAGCTGTCGTTCTGGCTTTGTTGAGACAGTATCTGCAGTCAGAGTTGATATTCAACGAGGGTGTGTATTCTTAAACAGTCGGGCCTACCCCTTGATACTTTGCCGTTTTGTTATTATTTATTCGATTTAGGGTACCCACCGCACGCATGACCTTTAGATCCATCATTGAATGAAGTTGTTTTGTTTCACAGTATTGTCGAAAAGGTGCTATCTTGGGAGATCAAAGAGCAATCTATTCGACCTTTTCTCTCCCTTACTTTTCAGTTCTTCTTTTTTGCCCCTACCCTTTTACTTGCTTGATAGACCCCCTCGGTTTCCGATGGAAAAATATTCGTTCCTTTTAAGTTTCTTAGCGTTTATTCGCGCCAACATCGCAATAGTTTACATTATTTACTTAAATATTACATGTTGTGTGTGTTCATATTGTAATGCCTAATTCTCCTTACTTGACTCCCAGTGTTGGCTATGAAGCAGTTAGAAGAGTTAAGTAATTTAATCTGAGCGACTCTTTTCTTTTCGTTATCAAAGTAGTTAATATTGTTACTGTTATTATTGATAATTAATAAATTACCTGGTGATAAAACGTCTTTATTAAAGAACTCAAGTCAAACGTTTGGGCTTACAATAAAAATAGTTTGAAAGACTGTTCAATGTGTAAACACTGTTCAGTGTAAAAAAAGTTATAGTTAGCTACAATAGTGGCCAAAACGGTTGGACCAATAGGAGAAAATGCGTCCAAAACTCAAAATATTGTAGCATGCACAATATTAAAACACAAATAGGCGTTGCTCTGAAAGTGTACATAGGCATTTCGTAACATCTCTGCTCTCCTTATATCAATGTTGCAAACCTTTGTCGCGTTTTCAATGAAACGTCGAACATTATACCAACATTGAGGAGGAGTAGGGGAAGGTGTGCTTCAACGGACCAACACTTTGGCCATGTTTGTAGACTAAGTTCATCCATTAATCAAATATTACGTTCCGATGACAGAGTGAGTTGAAAAGTTTTGCATTAACAACTTATAGCATTGTAAATTTGCTTGTATTTTATAGTTTATTGATAATCTCTTGAGCTGAGAGGGTAAATAAATGTCTGAGTCTTCATGTGCATTTCAGGAAATTTTGAGAAGTGTGTAACAAAGCTACGGGACACTAACAAAGGGAAGGACTTGTCTTCCCCGGTGAACGCTATCTTCTCTCACGTTAATGTCGCCAAGAAGAACCAGTTTGTTCTGTTGCTTGTGGTAAGCTGTTCTTTTACATGGTTCCTACACTCCTTGAAGTCTTTTAACGCCCTCGAAGGAGTTGAAAACATTTTAAACTTAGCTTTTAATAAGAAGAAAAGGAGAGAAGGGGGAAGGGGAAAAAAGAAGCAACCCCTTCTTTTTCTCTTTCCCTACCCCCGTCACCCTGGGTGAGTAAAGTATCCCTTTCCTAGTCTCTCGTGTTAAAGCTCATATTTACAAATCGAGTTGAATTCAGTTTGCCCGTAATTCTTCTCTATTTCTTGCCTACGCAGAAGGACCATTGGTTGACGTTTTAAGGACTCCTTGAATGACCTCTCCTAGTGTCATTCATCTGTTTTGACTGTTAGGGATACTTTAGCTTTTACTTAAATGTTATAATTTGACCTATGGGTTGGCCGCGCTGGAACGGCAACCGGGACTGGTAACCTCTCCATCAGCTTGCAGTCGTCTGTATTTTTTGTTGTTTTGTTTTTCTTTGTATTTCTTTCTCTTGAACTCGACGTTTTTAGACAGGCGTTGGTTGATGCTACGTTTTCTAACAAAATGCCGCTCATCTGTTTTAGGACCAACTGTGCGGCCGTGAACCTGGTCTCACGGAGGAACTTCAAACCATTTTACAGGAGCTGACAACACTCAATCGGCAAGAATACGCCAAGGTTGCTCTGAGGGCAAGACAGGTAATATATGAAGAGTGAGAACAGCAGCAGCATTAACAGGGACAACAACAACAACGTAACAACGAACAAGAACATTAACTTTAACAACAAAGACAACAGCCACATTAAGATTGACAACGACTATGAAAACTAAGACAGTAATATTAACAGAAAAACGTTAGTAGGAATAACAACAAGAAAAATTACAACAATATTTACAATAAAAACAACAGGAGCATTATTGACAGCAGCAGTGACAACCAGCACTAATATTAACAGCAAGACAGCAACCACAACAGTAATGTTAACAGTGAAAGCAACAGCTGCTAATAGTAACATCGACAATTTCATTTCAGAGTTATAGAAGCAGCAGTAAGAAAAGAATGCTTGAACTTTGACACGTGTCAAGTCCATTCATTTGATAGGAACTCGACATATTTAAGGTTGAAAAAACCTGGATCAACGCATGGAAAACATCCGTTCTAGTGAAATTGGTGTCACATTTTAATCACTAGACAAAGTATTTACAAGGGAGTGCATCTGAATTCTAACGACAACAAAGCCATCAGGGTGTCTGAGCGTTTATCGCATACAGTATGTTGCTAAAAAACGCGAACTGCTCACTTGTAACTCTTGCCGGTTCATTCTTCCTGCAATCATTGCTTGTTGTCTTTATTGCTACAGATCACTAATAATGGCCAATGTGAATATAATTATATGTATGAATTAAATATCTCCAGTGTGCTGCCCTCCTGGCTTAACAAGTCAAACATCGTTATCGAAGTCACTGATCATGTTTTGCTCTTGTCCAAAGAACTCCACGGGTTCCTGTGCCGATTGTTCCTGTAGATTTCAGGATATAAAAGCTCTTAAGGTCCTGCATGGTACCACTCTTGCGTGCCTCAGCAGCCCAGTGGAGCAGCACTTGCTTTAAGACCAGTCCTGAGTCGTGTGACCTGAGGGCTTCGAGAAGCTGAATATGCCATCCACTAAGTCCTGAGCAGAACGGGCCTTTCTCTCTGTACCCCAAACTGGAACAGTTTTTCGACAAGAAAGTGCAGGGACATTAATACTTTTGAGAAGAGCTAAAGATTTAAGAAATAAACGTATTTTAGTACCTATTGTACATACTGTCTTTGAATGTACTCAGATAAAGGCAATCTAAATACTCACTTTAATACTTATAATTGTGAATTTGTAAAGAAAAGATTCTGGAAAGCCACAAATCCATAGTTTTTTGTATGCACAAAGAAACTGCATACAAAAAATCATATGGGTTAAGAACCTTTAGCTTGAAATAAGGAAATAGTAAGCCAACATCAGCCATCATGAGCTTTTATTAGCTATGATAAGATAGCATTGGCCATCATTAGTTATCAGTAGCTATCAAGTTAGGAGTAGGGTTTTTGCTGTATTGCTTTCCAGTTCTTTCAGTACGTCGTTGTACCATGTATACTCGCTTGACAGAACCATTGTTCGTTGTAGGTTTTGATTGCCTCTCAGCAGCCTTCCTACGAACTGCGCCACAATCAGATCGAGTCGATCTTCCTCTCTTCCATCGACATGTATGGCAACCAGTTCAATCCCGAGAACCTTCAGGTACCAAGATAAATATATACGTGTTTTTGTGTTTGTGGAGAGGGAATAGCAGGTTTGTGGTCAGGATCTCGTCCCTGATTGGCTTAATACACATTCTAAATATAGCTGGAGATAAAAGGGGAGAGGGGGGAAGGCGGGGTTTGATCCGAATTTTGGAACTACAGTAGATACAGTCCTGTTGTTGAGTCTCTAGCCAACAAGTTTTTGGTCAATTACCTTACCTTTTACTCTTTAGTTTTTAGAATTACAAGTTGTAATACTTATAATGTAGATTTACTCTTTTATATCGGTTTAGTGTATTTGTTTAATCCTACAATGGGGTTTCCATTGATAGCTGATGGATAACTGAGGGGGTTGGCCCTTTGTTTCTACTGCTGAATGTAATTGTACCTCTGTCATCGCGATACTGATGCAAAGATCTTTCATGTTATTTTCTAGAAACTGATTTTGTCAGAAACTGCCATTTTCGACCTTCTCCCGAGTTTCTTTTATCACAGCAGTGAAGTTGTTCGAATGGCGTCTTTGGAAGTAAGTCACCATTGTTTTTGTACTCCAGTAATGCAAATAAGTTCTTTGGGATAAAATAATCACAATGTTCTATATATAAGTTTGTACGGTAAGCACTTCTACAGAATCCACAAGCCAATCAAATCACTCTCTACTCAAAGATCAACCACAACCTTACCAACTACACATGATTTATTCACACATTCACGTTCAATCCTATTTATTCTTTCGTTAAACGTTCAAATAACTTGTATTAGTTTTCCGTAATAATCATGATTATTACGTGTACTTTTTTCCAAATCACACCTTTTTCTATGTATTTATTATGGCTCTTTCGTACCCCTTTTCCTGGATTAACCAAGTTACTTGGTGACTAAACTTGATTAAAGTTAAAGGAAAAGTTGTCAGCTGTGGTTTGTTGTACAACGACGTTGACAACAATACACTGATATCATCTTCATGAAATATCAGAAAACTCTTTTGGTATGTGAAAGCCAGGACATGCAGAAATACCGTATCATTTCTATCCGGAAATCAACTGTGGACGTTTTATCCACGGACGCATCAGAATTTCTGTAAACTTTCATTTAATTCTTTTTTATGTTAAGAAACTTTTGCACAATCTGAGTTTTCATTTTGACTCTCAGGTGTACATCAGGCGTGCTTACCAGGCGTACGAGCTCACTACACTATACCACGAGAAGGTAGGTGGACAAGGGGCAATATGGTTGCATGGTTTATATTCGTTTTCAGTTTCTAAAAAAAGATTTCTTGGTTTGAACGGTTCACCCTGCTAAAAGCCAGTACACAATTTCTCGTAGGCAATTTACATTTGAGCTTGAAATGACAACAGGTGAACCAAACGTGAACAAGTTTCTAGTGTTATGATTAGTTCTTCGAACCTGACTCGGCCAAAGCAAGGTCTCTTATTGGATTTCGGGACAAGTTCATTTATCATTGTGTTTTAATTTCAGTTTTGATTTGTCGGGAGAACAAGATTCTGTACTTAGCTAACAACGTTTTGTTTCAACGACAATTAACGTTTGGTATTTTTCTAATTTTAACTAACTTGATCAGATAAACTTTTTGTACTGCAAAGTAAGTGACAAATGTTTTTTCGCTGTGATTTTGTAGTGTAGAATATAAATACAAGGGCATAAGAGCAGAATAGGCCATATCACATTTTATATCTTCCTAGTACGTTAACCTTCGCTAAATATAACGGCACTGAGAAGATTTTATTTGCTACAGAAGTTGTGTTGCTGCCATTTTTATTATTTAATAATTATTAGTAGGACTAGTATTTTTGTTATTTAGTGTTATTGTTCCTGCTAAACTTATTATTACTTTTATTATTGCATTGTTATTAATAGTTCTGGTTTCGCTGTGGTTTCATCTGCAGCTTGAAGAGAACATTTTCATCATCGAGTTTCAGTTCATGTTGCCTGAAAGTCATCCCCACAGGTTAGTTCAGTGCCCATCTGCCATCGTTCAGGCTCATTTGCCTTCATTCACCCTCATCTTCCTTTATCATCCTCATCTGCCTTCATCATTTACATCTGCCTTTATTTATTCTCATTTGCTTTCAATCAATGTCATTTGACTTCGTTTACCCTCATAAGACTTCAATCACTCACATTTGTCTTCAATCTCTCATATTTGTCTTAAATCACTCTCACTGTTTACCATTCACATATCATAGACTTTCAATCTGTAGTGATTAGTGTTGAGTGATAAATTAAAAATAGCAGGTTTAATCACTTAATGTTACCCTAATAGTATAAAACAAGGGGGTTACCAAAATCCTTGGACCGTATTGTTTCATTTCGTGTTTTTCACCAAACGATATTTTACAATACAAAAGAGTGTGTGCTCCAAATGTCTGTGACGGCAATATATCAGTCTTTATAAGCAAAAAAAGGTAAAAAACGGTGGGAACAAAGAAACCTGGTTTCTAGCTTAATCTAATTATAAAATATTCTACCAAATAACAGTTAATCAGTCCCACTTAGAAACAGGTAGGAAGGGTAGTGTTCACTTCAGGAATTCCATTTTCCACTGTGCTTTAATTCTTGGATAATCATTTCAAATAATTGATTTTGCTAGGGCTCTTCAGAAAGTCCCTTCCCACCGAACAGTTCTTGCCATGCCAAGGGTAAGTAACATTACGCGTATTACTGTTGACTCGTTTCTATAAGTGTTCATCTTTTCGCACTTTCTGACTGTCCGTAATACCACGGTTCTTTTTCTCGTACTCTAAAAATGCTTTCTTTATTTGCCAGTATGGTGGGATCTTCATCAATGCAAGTGTCATGAAAAATATAGTTTAAACTTTTTCCGCCCATGTTACCAATATACTCAACTGCTAAAAGTTCTTGTAAACACAGTTTTGTTTAATGTCTATAATGTGTTTAATGTTTGTTATGTGTTTGTTATGTCTGCAATGTGTTTAATGTCTATAAATTAATTTAGCAGAAATATGAAGAGATGTAAAACAATCAAGAAGGGACGAATACAAATATTAACATTGTGAGAACGCATGCTAAGCTGTTTCAGATCATGATTTCTTTAACGTAAGCTACCAATTTTATTTATAAGGCAGTTGGATTGGTGATGTGTTGCATGGAAAAATTGTCGTGTCATTTCTGACGATTAAGTGATAAAATCTTACTATGTTTGTTCAACTTAGCTCGCAGTCCGTGGCGTCCGTGCGCTCTAGCACTTGTGCTCTGTTTTTTTTTTCCAGCCAATAGTCCCTTGTACTCTCAGAGAGATTCGAATTTTTATATTTAAAATTGATGTTACTTACAATCAGTCAGAACTGTTTTTGACAAGATGCGATAAGTAAATTAAGCAAACAACCGAGTAAAGTGGTGAACAGTTTTTATACAATGAAATAAAGTATACTTGCATTATTCTATCAAATATAATGGAGGATATTTGGTGCAAAACCGTAAAATGTCATTAACTTAGTGTAAGTAATCGTAAATTGCAGTCAGAGGCAATTGATTTTTATCATGAAGAACCGAAAATATAATTTGAGAATAAAAGTTATCTGACTGCTTAGCATTACTGGTTGATCAGCCTTTCTGGCAGGTTGAGCAGGCTGATCAAGCGGTCAGCGGACTGGAATAAAACCGTACTTGTACTTGCACTACTTAGGTGAGAAGTCTCAGTGAAGATTTGTTTGACTTGGTTCACTATCAGTCCCGTGGGTCGTGCGAAAGGACTGGAGTCATGTCGGCCTTTGAAAATATGGAAGAGTTCAAGAGGTATACACTTCAAATAAACTTGCATGCTTGTCTTTTCTCGTGTTTAATGTACTTGCTTTGACAAGCATTTCCCCTTTTCCGGTTTTACATATCCTTTTTGTTAACTTTTCCAACTACTACTATATTTGAAAATGGTTATTTAACTTACTGGTTGTTTTTAATTTTCTTTTTCATCTTTTTATCACTGGTTGTTGTTAGTTTTCTTTTTCATCTCTTGCCTGTTATATTGGGCCGTTGTTTTCCTAAGTCAGTAAGTTAAATTCCAAAATTCTGTTTGTCCGGTTGTCTGATTCAGATGTTTGAACAGCTAGTACAGTGTCACCAAACACACTTATGGGGTATTAGAAACAACTATATCCATGAACAATACCCTAAAGGAGTCATTGAATCAAGAAATAATGTTGTAAATAGGCGACTTGCACTAACGGGTCACGTGACTCATTGGCTGGCAAGGTCAGGTGAACTGCCAAACAAGATAGCGGACGAGTCGGATACTACCGGAAAAAAGGTCAGTAATTATTCATCATCATTAATTATTCATGTTTATCAGTGAAAGTCAACATTATCAAGTATTTAAAGATATGTCTTAATAATCCTTGGATCTCAGAAACAATTTAAT
>JAOBYE010382757.1:0-14501 GCA_025403585.1 Parazoanthus swiftii
AGAAGAGAAGAGAAGAGAAGAGAAGAGAAGAGAAGAGAAGAGAAGAGAAGAGAAGAGAAGAGAAGAGAAGAGAAGAGCACAGAAGAGAAGAGAAGAGCACAGAAGAGAAGAGAAGAGCACAGAAGATGCAGCAGAGCACAGCAGAGTAGAGTAGAGAAGAGCGCAGCAAAGTAGAATAGAGAAGAGCACAGCAGGGTAAAATAGAATACCATACCTTTTCTGATGTTTGTTTTATTGACCATTTCAAGAATTCTCTCACACACAGGGCACTGAAGTCACGCAAAGCCGTGTCGGTCGGGTGAATCACTCCTTCCTGCAACACAATGACGCAGATTGCTCAAAAATCGCTGGTTAACATATTTTAAGACGGTTCACTGACAGAGGACAAGAAAAAACTTCAATACATTTTCAATAAGGAGAGTCTGAGTGCAAACGTACCAATAATGCATTGAGCAGCGCCATCGTTTCAGGACTCTCATATTTCCTGTTGTTGGTAAACCAGTGAATAAGCTGGAACAGCAAAGGCTTGAACAACTGTTCTGCAACCTTTAACGAAAGAAAACAGTCATTAAACTTTTTTTTTAATCTTTAACGAGTGTCGCCCCGTCACCATAGGTGCTTTTTGCGAGGGCACTCTAAAGCTACAATATGAATACCTTAGAACTGCAGTAAATTACAATCAAACTAATCATAAAGAGTTGTGGAATGAGAACATTAAATTTCGTCCTGTTTCGTTGATTTCTCCCTAAACAAACAGAGGATTGGCACTTGGATTGGTCCCAACAAGGGTTTGGGTTTCTAAACTGAGCTGCTAAGTATTATACTTATAAAATGGATTAACGTCAGCTCGTCTTCTACCCGAGAGTGATACTTGGATTCTTCCCTATAAAAGGGTCTGGCATGTACATTTTTCATTCTTAAATGGTTTTTGCAATCCCTCTGTTTAGTTTCAAAATTTAAAATGGGAAGTTATCTTAACTTAAACACCGTCAATAACCAAAATATTAAAGTAAGCTACGTACAAATATAGAACCAGCAAAATATGAAAAGAACGTCTTATTTGCTACTTCCTAACAATTTGTTGCAAACCTGTTCTACATCACAAGCAAGCTGTAGTAAGGCAGGGAAAACGTGTTTCCACAACCTCTCCATAGGACTCTGAAACATAACAAGTTTTTGTTATAAATATGTATTAAATAATAATACAAACCAATCGTATCACATAGATTTTGGCGCCTTTAACATTTGATACCATTTGCACTGTAGGGAAACACATCAATTTAAGAAACTAGAAAAATACAGATTGCCAGCAACTGCCTGGCACACCACAGATGATACAACTCGTAAATTTGTGGCCCTTAATCTAAAGTTTAAACTACCTTACAGCTGTAGATAATAAGGATAACACAACAAAAAGAAGTTCTAATAATAAAAATATACTATCGCCACCAATTACTTTGCCTGTACTTAATTCTAAGAAATTTAGCAGTCAGTTAATATAATTAGCGGATCTAGTGAATTATCTGAAGATGTTACAACAATCTCTTTACCTTCTTGCCTTCAGGCTGAGTGACTCCTTTGCCCAACATGTACAGGACCAGGGTGTGAAAGAGCTCACACGCGGCAACCTAAACAACAAAGAAAACAATGTCACATCTTGGATCCAAGTAGTTTAGATTGTTGACCGCGTCTAACAAACAATTAATCTAAAGTAAACAGTAGTGATATGCGCGATAATGCAATCACGATGAAATCATTTAAATTACACGTATACAAAAAAGCTGTAAACTTCCACGTAAAGTAAAATTTAAAATACTTGCTTTGTTTCCATAAAGATGCGTCGTTATAAAACGACTGTGTTTACAAGCTTGAAGGCGATTAATACACAATGACGTAAAAAAAACTTTGACACTTCTGAACACGCCTTCAATCTTAATGTGCTAATAAATACTTATTGCACCAAAAATTATGTGTAGAACAAAACCCACCTTCGTCTGTCGGTCACTTGAAGTGGTAGCAAGTTCAACTACTCTTGGTAGAAAAGGATCTGTTAAAAGCAATTCAAATGCAACGCTTAAACTAGGAAAATAAATACAGAATGGTGATAGAGGCCAGGGTAACTGTTGTTGTAGACAGAAACCGCAAAATGAAACGGAATTATATTAAATATTGTTCAATTACACACAACTGCCGTCTTTCCTCAGTTAGAATTTGTGTGCATATCAAATGCTGGACTTTCGGCATGTAGTATAGACTTTGTTGTCATAAAACTAAACTATTTTGAATTATGACACAACCCTGTCCCTGTTGCAAATGGTAATTCATCAAGATATCGTAGCTAGTAACATGGCTTGTCGAACATTACACCTGCCTCCAGCAATTCTTTATTCTATGTGAGCTGGTTTTCTTTGACAAACGTGCCTTGACATGAGAAACTGAAAAGATAAAATCCATTTTTTAAATTCTGATCTCGTTTTAAACACGCAAAGCAAAGAAGGAAAAGGGCAGAGAAACAAAGAAGACTGAACAATTTGCAGTACCTTTATTAAACTTTATATTACTCGTTCGTCAACAATTATCGATTAGGGCATCGGTGATCATCTACGGCCTTTCCCGGACAGCACTTGATTTACTCAATCATGTATAAGCTAGTTTCGACAACAATATTACATATATATTGGAGAGAGATAAGACATTTAGGATAATCACATAATTTTCCACCACTTATTATCACTCACTTCCATTCAAATTGATTCAAGGTGACTACGGAGGGGGTTAAATCTTACCCAAGAAAATGTTGGGTTTCATATCCTGAAATGGGACGGCAAACGAAAGGTGATTTTCTGTGTCCCAGGCCACTGCCTTTGTCGGGTCAACTGTTGCTCCTGTGCTCAGTAACCAGGCATTAGTCCGTCCTCCCAGACTACCCAGGAGTCTCAGAATGCGTATTCGTACTTTGGTCAGCGGGCTTTCAGCACCCTAGCACCAGAAATACGTTGTCATGAAAGTGGAACACACCACAGAAACCACCGCAAAACGCACATGTCTTACATAGAAGGTCTATTGTTGCAAACATACATGCATTGCTTGCACGTTGTTTCAGCGCAAAGTGCTCATTTCGCTTCACTTCTAAAATATTAAAAATGGAACGACTATGAAAACTTAGACTTCACAGACAATGCTTAAAATTTTATTGAAGTTTTTCTTGGTTGTCCATTGTCATTTATAATGACCATCACCAGCAAACGAGTAGACTATATAGACAATGTTAGGCTATCTAGCTAGAATAATAGATTACTGTATAAAGCTAGACTACCAGACTATATAGACAATGTTAGACTATCTAGCTAGACCATATAGACTACTTTGCATAGCTAGACTACCAGACTATATAGACAACGTTAGGCTATCTAGCTGGACCATTTAGACTACTTTACATAGCTTGACTACCAGACTATATAGCTGGTACAACTGAACATATTACGGACCTGGTTACAGTGAAACAGACGAGATATACAAAAAAGGGAGTGAAGTATGCGTGAAAGATGCTGTGACGTGGACATAATGATCTCGATTGTATTCCAAGGATCGGTCGTATTTTCTTCTTTTTCTTTGTTAAAACAGTGTCTGCTGAATTTAAGACAAGCGTTACCTTAAGGGGGTACTCCTGCAGTCTGAGTCACTTTCGGAAATTAATGCAAAATTGGCTGAGAAAAACGAATTTTCCGGTCATTTCGTTCTAAGATGTTTAGAAGCAAGCAAAATAAGAAAGAAAGAAAAACGTTTCCAAAGATTTCCGACATAGTTCCACCAGTGACGTAGTCCAGAAAATACCGTAGACAATATACATGTATCTGCTACATAGATCTGCACACAAGGTGTTTCAGCACTAAATGCTGATGAACATTGAAGGACTGAACAAAAAACTCTGACGAAGACGAGTGGAGTTTTAACAAAGTCTATTAAGGATAAGAAGAATATTAGACCACCCTTCCCCAACAACCAATTTGGTAAATTTATTTCAATTAAAACAAACTATTTCACTTCTCGATCCGTAGGTACTTTACTAACTAAACAAAGATTCTCCACAACTTCTGACGAAGGGCTAACGCTCAAACGTCAGCTCTATACTCAACCGTACGGCGAAAAATGCACCACATCAATACTCGTTGATCGAAACCCGTGTGTTTCAGTTGGTTTCTCAAGTTTCACGGTAACACGCTTCCGTACTATTATATGTAAATAGACTAAATTCGATACATAAAAATTCAGCTTGAAACAAAAGACATCAACACGAGGCTCTTGGGAATAAAATATAAAGTTTGTATGGATTGTTCCTCACAGCCTCGTGTTGATGTTTTTTGTTTCAGGCTGCATTTTGTTCAGGTCCAACGCTACCCCCTATACTACTTGCCAAAAATGTGTAACATGATTTTGACAACCATATAAACTCTAGACATATAACTAAAGTACACAGTTTTCGTACCTCACCCATTCCCTGGTTAACATTCGTTAATTTGATGGCAAGTTTTCTCCCTCTGGTTGATTTTGCCCCACTTCTTAAAATCTTTGTGTTAGATTCCTCGCCTGGCGATATCTCGGCGCCTATAAAAAGATAATTTAGGGTGTAACTAACAAACACTTTGCAATTGCGGTCATGTGAACTTTGTCATAGTCAAACAATAAACCAAAAGTGGTAGAACAACGAACTTTTCTTTCTTTCACGAAATAATCTTCTCGCAGTTTGTTTATATATGTATTACTATATAAACTAGTCTACATACAAAAATACTCACTTGCATCTGTAAAGGTTTTCAGGAAGCTATCCAAACAAGGCAGTATGTCTTTAAAGTAAGGTTGAATAACACTGTAAGGCAAATCTTTAGTCCAGTTTTCAAGGGCATTGAGTCCAGCTTCAGCTAATGGAATATAGCTCAAACCCAATTTGAAAGTTGTCTGGAAAAAAATTGAACGCGTTACTTTCAAAACTATACATGGTAGAGAAAAACACATCGACGAACAAACGTAGTACGTGCTTCTTTCTATGAAACAAAAACCAACTTCACACCAGCAAAACAGAATTGAAGATAATAACTCTAATAACAACAACAATATTATTGTTACCTTTATTTTTTTACTAATCTTTTTGTGTAGGTACACACTTGCTAACCCAGTATCGCCATACCTTTAGCGCAGGAACCATTGAAGGAAGGTCAAGTATGATCATCTCGTGTGGAAGCGACAGCACAAGACGCAAACAAGAAGACAGAAGGTCATCCTTGTACTGTTTCATCCTAACCAGAACCTAGATGGAGGGTTAAGGAACTAAACTGTCATCGTTCTAGTGTACATCTCACTTTGACGCAGAGTATACTTAAAATTTTCTGAGAAAAGGCTTGTAAGGATTGTGGAATTTTTAGGTGTCGTACTTTTATTTCAACGACATCATAGTTGTCCGTATAGTTTCAATTTGTACTATCGCTGTACAGTTTGCAATCGAAGATAACAAGGCTCAGAAGATGAAAAAGTATTTAAATAGATACAAAGGAGAATACAAGTAAGTGGAGAAAAAGATAACGTTGATAGCGCTTAGGCAGATAGAAGATCAAACCGCTAAGCATGAATAGAGGCAGACAGTTCAGCCAACAAACAAAAAGGTAGACACAAATACAATACAAATAAACAACAACTGAATATTGATACAGTAATAGCAGATGCAGAAAAAGAAAAAGAGAGGCGAATGTCTGTGTGTGGAAACTTAGCTGTTCATTAAAATCGAAACTAGGAAAGGTGTGAAAATCCTCGTGAAAAATTACAGGCACGGATATTCTGTTTGTTGAAGTACATCCATAACTCCTTACCTCTTTCATAAATTTACGAAACAAGACAAAACACGAAAAACGATCCGACGAGTCAACAATATCCATATCCAAATCCTCTTGCGAAATGCCCTTTTCAGCTTTGATGTTCTGTAGAAGGAAGCAGGTTAACCTCTATAATACCATCTACTAAAACACAAAAATAGAAGGGCGGCAAACAAAAAAACCATCTTGTAGAACTAGATAGATTTTAAAAAATCGATTAGAAAACGAATGTTGGTAACTGTTCAAATAATTACAGCGTTTGATCCGTCTGTAAGACTTCCTAATACTTGGAGGAAGGTCTAAGGTTGCCAAAATTATAGTTGATTTGACTTGTTTTCACCAAAACAACTGACAGCACGGAGTTTGCCTCTGCTTGGTAGGCTCTATGAGAGTCACATCTGCCAAATCTTGTAAAATTTATTACACAATGTGAACAAAAAATACAAAGTTGCTATGGTATGTATCTCGTGTGCTGTCAGCTTGAATCGAAGTCCTAGGTATAAGATATTAGCGTTACACATAACGGCGAAAGATAATTGGTTTTCTCACCGGCGTAAAACAAACATTTTTTTCTAAAAACTAGTCTTCTGGTCTAATAAAGACACTGTAAGTATCGTTACCATATCTGGTTTAAAGCAAGTGAGATATCAGTAACATTGTTATGACAAAAATAAACAAATATTTGCTACTCAATAACACCTTAAAAAATTCCAGCTTCCTGCAGATCGTCATGCAGACTTCCAGAAGTTTGTAAAAACCGCTCACAACTGGATACCTTCAAAAGAAAAAAAAGCACCGTATTAGAACAATAAAATGTAATTAAATTCGCCTTTGCTTTACATCTAACTGCATTGCCTAATTGCATGATATGATTTTCTATGTTTCACTTAAAAAACAGTTTGATTGTTGTAGTATACTCTTTGGTTTGGCGTGTTTCAATCGAATTCCATACTCTCTAGAAATATATGAGGTGAAATTACTTACGAATTAAATGAAAGAACTGTAAAATTTCAAACCAGTTAATCTGTATACTTCCGAACGAATCATTTAAGATAACATCCTAAACTGAGAGACTTACCCGGTGGAGAAGACGATAATTTCTCTTCCAAACACGTAAATCCACCTCTCAAAAGAACCAGGACAGTAGTTCGGAAGAACAGATCTATGGCATGTAGAAAAATGTATTTGAGATATTCATAATATACAGGTTTTTAGTATAAAAATTAAGTAAAGTAGTTTCTTTGAATATAAAAATGTAAAACAACAGGGAAAATAGAAAATAAGGACTACGAGTGTGTTCGCAGTTTCTAAGCTTTCTTCCAGCAAGTGACTCCGTTGAGAGAACATGGCTGTCTCTGGCTTTACTAAAACAGAATTGATTGTTAGCAACTTGAGTCTCAGCCTTAGAAAATGAGAGTTCATCGATGATCTGGTAATTTGTCAGTGTACGATTTCGTTTAGGACAAAACAAAGTGTATTGTGAAATATTTCGGCAACATCAAGCTTGGAAAACGCCTATTAGACACTTGATCTGCTACAACGAGACGTAGTTTTTAAACTTTAGTTTAATTTTCAAAAATTATGAAACGTGTGTTCGAAATAAACCGAGTTTTACTAAACAGGATTTGACGTGAGAAAAAAGAAAATGGCCTCATTACTAGCAATGCATCACGTTCTGGTTTATCAGCTTTATTTCCATATACAGTCGTTACCTTAAAAACCATTCCCGTATCAAAAGCAAATAAACTTCTGCTACTTACCTACAAAATTCTACCAAATTGATAAAAACAAGAAAGTCTTTTGGAACTTTGGGTTGAAGTCCAGCTACAGGATCAGACGCCATTGTGTCTTCCTCTGCTGTTGGAGAGGACGGTGCTTCAGACAGGTCTGAGCTGGTCGTAGCGACATCAGCCAGCAACTCTTCCTAGCAGGTAAGCAAGATGACCAATAGTTAGAACTGAAACCAGTTCTAGTAGCTGTTGGGCGAACCATGCATGATGTAACACACCAAACACGAGAGTTGTCTGGTTACGTATCAAACACAGGAAACGGAGTTGAGAAGCGATTTACAGTGGACTTGTTTTTAACTCAAGCTCCAGGTGTTTGTTTTGGAAGTGTGACTATATACTTTTTCGAATGCTTATATAGTTATTTTAAAAACATTTACGACTCAGTGATTTTCAGTTGTTTTTTCTTTATAAAGACGTCAGTTTACTACTGCAAATTTTTGCTCCCGTTCCTTGACCGAGCAACGTTGAAACGAACGAAAGCTTGGATTGATAAAATAAAGAATTTTTGGCAGAAAATGCTGTATCTGATATAAAAAATAGTCTGTATCAGGTGAAAGGTAATGAGTGGTGTGAGTTAACTCCCGTTTGCAATCGCTTCAAATGTGCAACCTTTCACACAGAAATTAAAGAGTTACAATATTTTAACTTCTGAGCCAATCTTAAATGCCCGAGGACGACTCAGAAGAGCAATAGTAGGCCGTCATTCTTATATTATTATAGTATTGCTTGTAGAAGACTGTTGCAAAATCACAAAATTAACCTCGAGACCAGACTGCGAACTCTTTCTCGATTTCAGGTCCAGTTTGTTGACAATGCGAAGGATTGCTTGTATGAGTTCATCATACACCATCTCGTGCACCAAGTCCCTTTTATCCAAATCCTGAACGAGGACGGTGAGATCCTAGGAGAGCGAAAGCCACAATCAATTTTCAACATTTCAAGCAAACAAAGGAAACAAGTTAGGAACCAGAAAACGCAGAAACCAGACTGAACTCAGATTTTGAGCAACATTCAGTTTTCATTCATTTAAGTAAAATAATTCATATTTCTTAGTAGCAAAGCACACGCTACACATATTAAAACTTTGACAAAATTTGTAATGCAGTGCTGACAGCTGAAATTTTTTCACTGGCAAATCTATCGTACTCAGGAAAACACCTGCAATCTACAAAATATTCTTGAAATTGATTTATTGTGTTCCTTTGAAATGCATGCCTACGCATGTGCAATCAGAGGAGGTCACTAACTTCGCACTTCCATTTTTGATGTCATTTTCTTGGATAAACTGTGTAGCAGACGTAGAAATTTAGAAACTTGAAAAACGACTGGAGTTTTACTGTCAAAAATACCATCAAAGGCAGGATTTTCGCTTTAAAACATGTTACACCGCCATTGCCTGTTTAATTTCGGTTCAAAGTTGTCTTGCCTTTTATCGACATGTTCTTCTCACGTACAGTCAAGTCAGATACAGCCATCTTTTATGTGCCTGTTGCTAAAGATTAAAATATATGTCTCAAATTTTTCTGTTAGAAAAGCTCAAAATGAATGAAAACAACTATATACCTTGAGTCTCGTCTTGTCCAACAAGTGTTCCCACAGTATTATATAGTCTTTGTAAGATATCTTTGGAGCAGACATTTGCGGGTCTTCATCATCTTCAGATGTTGGTACGCCGCTGACCTTTTGCAAGAAAACACAGATTATTATACTCAAACAATAGAAACTGTAATAATTGGCCTCTTTACATAAGGCCGATAAGTCTGACATAGCAGCTGCTAAGTTTATTTCTCAGCAAAAGATCCGTATGTTAATATCTCATTTGGCAAACTGAAAGGATCAAAATTAGTGATTTAAAATTAACACCATAGGATTTCAGTTATCAATCACAGTTTATCAACTGCATTCAACGGCCGTGCTCATCACGGTCTAAACACTTTGAAATCTGACCTAATTAACTGCATACAGTAGGGATATGTCGTCCTGAACCAATCAAATTCTAATGCTTAAGTGAACTGAAGTCTTTCTGCTTTTTTGTGTGAAAAGAATAAGAAAACAATTGATTTACAATTTGCTTAGTCAAATTTGGATTTGAAGTAAAAAGGCCCTATATTGTTTGCGGAAATGTGCAAGTTAAATTACTGTGTAGTTTCAGTTACCGTATTTAAATGGTCATATCATTGATATCATATTCATCAATATTAGGCCACTCGAAAACTAGAACCGAAACACAGACTGTCGGACTCTTCTATCCCCTTGTAGAAACTAAATTAAGGGTTCTTCATACCTGTACGAAATGCGAGCACCAGAGCAAGGCATTTACAGAAAAGTTATCTTAAACGTCTCGAGCCTATGTTTTTGACAATTCAGACGGTAGGTTCAGTCCTCTTACATGTACGATTGCCCGACAGCTTTTTGAATTCAAAATCCAGTTTTAACACAAATAGATGCAATCGCTGTAAGTATGGATATTTTCAAAAATACGTCCAAAATCAGTTATATCTTAACCCCTTCCCAGCCAACCAAGGCCAACAAAGCGGTGCACAAACCTCGTCAATGACAACTGGATGCGAGCAGGTTCTAATAAGCCCTTGGTAAACTGTCGAGAAATTGATCAACACGTCAGTTATGAAAATGAAAAACGCTTAAAACTATACAACTAAAAATATAACCTTTCAATCGTAAATGTAGGAAATACCAATGCAGCCCATGATAAACGGTTGGAAAAAATGCACCAAGATCGTACAGCGTTTGTTAGGCGAAATGTTGGGACAGGTGGAGAAGCTCATTCAGCAATGAATGTTAAAATGAATTACGCATTCGGGAACAAATTGGGTTTCGGTCAAATGTTGTTACAATGTCGTACCAACGTTTCTATTGCTATTTTAAAAAATCAGTCTTGTTGGACTCGTCTAAAAGGCCCGACCCCAACACTTAGCAGGCACAAACACATCCTTCTTCTCTATGCCGCACCAAAAAGAAAAAATAAATGATCAAATACCTCTGTACAACACCAGATAACAAACTGGTAAAGGTTATCAACTCTTGGATAAATGAAAGGGGCGCTTTCATGGCCGACTCATTGAAGTTTCTGTCTGTAGAAACTCGACTTTTATCAGTTGTTTGTTCAAGGATTTGACCAATCACATTTGCGAGGGCTCAGTGCATTCTTACCAATTTACTATTTGATGTTTCTTCAGGAACATCACTGGTAATACGATCCATAGAAGGACAAGTAAACACAGTCCGTCCTAACAGCTGCCTAAGTTTTCGAGTCAATAAACTTTGAGCTTGCTTAAAGCCAACGAAAACCTTTTGAAGGCACAGCTTATCGGATTCGCCTTACTTCGAATTCGTAGTTTTTCTTTTGAAACCTTATTTGAGCATTCTCTCCCACATTGGTGACCATTACAAGTCGAGTTTCGTAATAGTGCTGATAATTAAAAAGCAATCCGTATTCAAAGGTTGACTTAGAACTGAGTAGCAGTAAACTACAAGATTTAACTCCACGTACTTATCTGACTAAGGAAGGTTTTCAGCACGGCCCTCTTTGAAGCAAGGTTGAACAACACCTTCACAATGGCTTTATAACACACGTACTTCGGACCTTTACCAAGTCTCGGGAAATTCTCAAACAACACAACCACCAGTCTTTCGAGGGACGCAAGGAAGTTGTCCGAAACCTACAAGCCAGAAGCAAAACGAAAAAGAAAACTCTCTTAGGTGAATTCTCACCATTTCCGATTATTTCATAGAGAGTTAAAAGGAATAAGCAAAACCAATTAGAGTATCGGACAAAAACTACTGCTAAGGTTGTTTCAAATAGGCTTTATGTTGTGAACAGTTAAGGCCGTGTTCTGTTACACGTATTCCGGAATTGGAAAGTGTGGAATAAAAAACTCTGAGCCATTCAACCGAACAGTTTGCTTCTCTTGAAACTAACAAAGCAACCGAAATTCTATGTTAAATCCTAAAAAGAAACCAGCAAAGCAGTTCATACCTGTACATGTACATTGTATGATGTATCGTAAGTACGCCAGTAATAGGAGTAAAAAATAGGAATGCTTAACAAGATGTCGAGATGTGAGTGCCAACATTGAAAGCTGAGTACCAATTTCTACTAGTGTTTGAGTCAGGTTACAGACTTTCCTAACTCGTATAATGAAAATACCTTAGAAAAAAGCTTAGCCCTGAGAAGTCTGAGGTCAACTTGAAGTAAAACATTTGCAAATGTTTTTTTTTGTCACTTAAAAAGCTATATAATTTACTGATGTTTAAAATGTACAGTCAAATTTAAGAGCCTTTTTATACTCTTCTTTCCATGACATAACATAAGGATGATTTACAAAGCTGCATATTTTGCCATATTATACAGTTGAGGAAGAAAGAAGGCAACTCGAACATCTACGGCACAACACACAATTACCTCGTCCAGTTCCTCAACAATGCACGACAGAGCATCCAGAAAACTTGGCAAATGTTGGACTTTGTCTTCCATTAGCACGTCCTCACTACAACAAAATTTTTTCAAATATTTATTTATTTACCGTATACAACCTACCCCACACAGATGATGGTTGATGGTTGGGGGATCAGCTACAGGTTAACTAATTTAGATGATGAATTTGACTGATTTTGACTTTGAAAATTTCCAGACTTAATTTTTTCATTTAATATAGAGGCGGGCAGATTGTTTCATTGTGTTACAGTGTCGTGTTACAACAAAACGAAACAATCAACAGATACAATATCTACAACGCCAAATTTAAAAAATTAGCGTTTGCAACAAAAACAAATATGACAACAAACTTATAATTTTGTCATTTGGTAATGAAAGTTGAAACAATTAACATTGAAACAAACTGAGTCTTCACTTACACAAAATAAATTTGTTCACTTCTCTGCATCATCTCGCTGAACATGAATTTTACATCTTCTTCCTTCATGAACATTTTACAGGGCTGCAAAATGAAAACAAAAGAGCAACTCCAACAAATGAATCTTTTAACTAAATTGGTGACAACATAACAAATTACCTTAATAAAAGGCTCACACTGAATAATATCAACAGGACAAGTCGAGTGATGCTAAGGCAGTATGTTTGAAGTTTAATACATTCCTGTCCTACACCAAGTATTTATCTGCATGTTTTTTGTCACTACCTTCTTGTTCGTGGACACATTCTAGCTAACTGCATAAACCAAGATCCAGTTTGCTCTGACGAAGGGATAACGCCCGAAACGTCAGCCTTACACCAAACCTTACGGCAAAAACATACCAAATCAACCTCTGCTGATCAAAACCCTCTTCATTCTTAGTCTTGCCACAAGTGTTAAGGAATCACTCCCAGATTATCCTCACAAACAGTTTTACTAATGTACAGTACTTACCACTCCACTCATCAACACGGCCCAGTTCGAGGGTTTTCAAGGACCTCGGCTGATTTTCAAAGACTTTCAGAGATTTCAAAGTCTCCAAGAAAATCGTACTGCCGGCTCTCAAAGATGTTTACGATGTTCTTAGATACTTTGCTCTACTCAAACATCTGTTTGTCAATGATTATCACAATACAGTATCTTTCCGAAATATACTTTTTTCTCATGTAAATGTATGTAATAACTACAACAACTGACATGCATGTAGTTAGCGTTAATGTCTTACTACCTCACAGTACCTTCGCAAAAAATCCATATCCCCTAATGGCAACCGCCATCTCTCTTGTGTCACTCTCCTTTGCATCTATGATCAATCTGAACTTCTTGATGAAGGCCTGCGTAACAAATCAAAACAGCTTAACCAGAGGTAGAAACAACAACGGCCAAACAAGTCTTGCCTTAAATCAGACGCCAATTCAAGATTGTGAGCTTTCCGTATCTGGACAGCAACATATCACGGAATCCTGCTTATGGTGTTTATATGTATGCAGGAATTTGCAGCAGACATCGACGTCTGTCTTTAAAACTATCAACAAGGATATAAATACCAACACAATAAACTGGTCTGCCGAACTGGTCTAGGGTTTAATGGAGCCTAAACCAGTTGCAGGATTGCACACCTTTTAGGTATCCTACTGAAGATCAGTTACTAATTTGCCTCTTATTTCAGCGCCATCATAGATGTCTGTGCCGTTGCAATTTGAGAAAATATTTGTATTTCAATGAATTCAGCATGCAATGAGGAAAGTCTTAGTGAATAGAAGTTTAAGCGAGTAGAAGGCTTTATTGTGAACTGTTTTATTTGTTTCACTGTGTACTGTTTTATTTGTTGCGCGCGCGAATTGTTGTATTTTGTTTTTCAACTTGTTTTCTGTTTTTCTGTATTACATTCAGGCATTATAGGCAAATCTTCATTCAACCGTTTTAATTATATTTTCCTTCCTTTGCTAACGTTTGTCCAGTAACTGTGCTCACATAGTGGGTGCAAGTGAGTGGATCTCCTAAAATAGTCAGCAATCGGTCTAGGGTTTAATGAAGCCGAAACCAATTGTAGAATTGCACACATTTTAGGTATTATACTAATGATCAGTTATTGGTTCGCCTTTTATTTCAGCGCCATCATATAGTTGTCTGTGCAGTTGCTATTTGAGAAAATGTTTGTATTTCAATGAATTCGACACGCAGCGCGAAACGTTTAAGCGAGTAGAAGGCTTCAGATTAAAAAGAGTTTTCGTATAGTATTTGTCAATACAACTGATATACAGTGTTTGTCAGGTAAGTTTAGTTTAGTTAAAGGCCGCTACACACGAGCCGATTTTTTGTCGTGAGACCTCCGACTTTTTGACGCCGACATTTAGTCGGGAAATAAAAACTGCCACACACGTACCGACTTTTTGTCGTGGCAGCGGAGCATG
>JAOBYE010382868.1:0-14498 GCA_025403585.1 Parazoanthus swiftii
TTAAGAGAATATTTAAGAAATGGTCCATGCTTAGCGTGCGTCTATCGAGTTATGGATAATATGTTCTATCACTTATATATAATCTTTATAGGTATTGTCACAACTTATCAGTTATTGACAATGATTTATGTTTTTCAGAAATATATAAAAAAGTGAACGGTGTTTCATGTTTTAATGCCGTGTTTTGATCTTTTTCAAGGAGGGGAATTCTCTAAGCACTGCTCCGATGCCAACCATTGCGGGTTCAAGAAGTTCAGCCCTTCATGCTAGCAGCGGAAGTGGCTCTGTAGCAAGCCTGGTTGCACCGGCTCATTTAAGCGATACGAAGGGCTTTACAGTCATCTTCCTACTCTTAGCAGGCCAGCGAGGTGCACTAGATGCTTTCTTCGTTTCGCAACCAACAAGCATCTGGCAAAGCACTACCCATGTTCAGCATAAATATTGCTTTGCTGCACTCTACATTTTTTATGGATGTGCGTTGAAAACGTGTAAAGTGTCAACAGCCGTAAATTAGCACCTTGATAGTATGAAAAAGCGCTATGGAAATATTTTGTCCATTCTTGAAGTAATTGTGCATGTATTATGCTCGCTGAAAGTATAAAGACTTGATAGTAATTAGCATGTAAAAGCGCTATGCCTACGGAAATATTTTGTCACTGGATTCTTGAAGTGTCTGTATCAGTGTATGTCTACGAGAATAACCAAGTTTCACCTCCAAAACCAACAGAGTGTCCTCTGTATATTTTTAACTTATAAACATAAAGGAATACTAAATAAAAAATAGATGGAAAAGATAGAGAAAAGAAAAAGAAAACGGAATAAGAACAAAAATAACACGAAAAGGATTCTTCAACTGTATATGCAGAAAATATTAAGTGCATTTACTAATTAACTAGTTAATTAATCTTGCAATTGATTATATTATTATCATTTATGTTTTTACTGGATTTGTTCAATGTAATAACCAAAAGTGATACACCATTCTCTTTATATAATCCACCTATGACGTGATTGCCATCAAAAAGAAAGTCTCGACTCCTGCGTAGGTTGTTATACAGGTCCAAGGATTTCGTCAGCCGGGAAACTGAAACGACAAGTTTGGAAGATCGTCTCTTGGAGGCAGACCACGTGTACTTGTCTACCATAAGAACAACAACGGTAGGCAAACTTACGAACTGTCGAATGTTATTAAAAACCTTAGATTTATTATTTTAACGCAATATTTTCTCATTTTTTCTGCACCTTTAATAATGCTTTTTTTTCTTGCTAGTCTTTTAGGCAAGAATGTTACGAACACCAGCACATTACAAGATGATACATGGCCAAAATTTTTCCAACTTGCTGTAAATTGGTTTATCCTAAAGTGAAGTATACAAACAATTTTGTACAAGTTTTTCGCTACCATCAGAACGGTAGGCAAATTTAATGTACAACAACAGTTCGAGCCTAACACAACATGCTTATGAACTATCGTATTCTAATTTTCACCTCAGAATTTATTTTGTGACGGATAATTATTTCCCCTATTTAGTCTACTTCTTCTGTATCTCCATTAATGCTTTAACTGCTTGTCGTTACAATAGGCAAGAAGGATGCTTCGTGCTCAGTCCTACTATAAAACTTGGCACGAGAAAAACTTTCCTGAAGAACTACAAGTGCAATCGCCCTGCCGGAAAACCGGATAAAGGCGTTCGCGATAGCATTATCCAGAGCGAGATTCGGGCACGGTTCCGTCATGCGCGACTTCGTGTTTGTGCTTTGGTAAGTCTTAGTGACATTTCTAGGTTAGAGCCCAGAAAGTATAAAAGACACATGCACATACATGTGCAACCTTACTAGCAAAATACGTGTCGTTAGAGAAACGTAGGTAAACTATATAGAGGTGGTAGGGACTTGGAACTGAGGCGGTTAAAAAATGAAGAATTTGCAACATGATGTAATAGGATGGGAAAAGATTTGAATATTGACTTCTTACACTATTAGGAAGGCTGCAAACTAGCTACTTTTCAGAGAAGACCTTATATTTTTATTTGCTTATAGGATTGAGGAAAAAGATAAAGAAATGTCGAAATCCAAGAGATATGTAAGCATTTCTTACTACAATCCTATTTGTGTGGCGTTTTTTACATGTGGTTGTGCTAATCTTTACCTATATGTTATATGAGGTGTGACGTCTGACTGGTTTTTGTTCAAGAAATTTAAAATAACGCAAACGGAAATAAGTTTTTTGAGTTTTCTCTATCACCAATTTCTTTCTTTCTGTTTCCAGCTTAAAGCCGTTATTGGTGGCGGGGCTATATTAATAGCTGCATTTGCCGCCTTCACTTACTTTAAATAATTTATCAATTAATTTATAGCTTTTTCGGGTTTTTTTTTCATTTTAAGACTTCTATCTTTATTATTTAAATTACTTAAGAAACTGAAAAATACCTAATTATTAACATCTTGAAAGGCAAATATTTGACATATTTCACGATTCTTTAAATATATCATTTTTTGAACAGAATTTTTTCTTCTAGTAATACCTTTGCCAATAAACTGCAAAATTTTGCAAATTTTGATATTTATTTCAAAAACATAGGAACGTTTTGCTTTCTCAGAGCATCATTTGCACAAAGCAGATGCCCGATTTCCTACGTGGCAGTCCTAGTTGCTTGAGCTTCTAAATACCCTTTCAATTAACAGCGGTGACCCACAACTGCCGCAAACAAAACGTCACGACACCGGTCGGCAACCGATCGTGACCGTCTTTAGTTACTTCAGTTTTTGAACTGGTAGTCCAACTAAACTTCTTAAATTGAACCAATCCAGTCCTCTTGCTCTCGTAACGTCAGCTCTTGTTTGTACCGTAATGTTGTTTGTTTGTAGCTTTGTCTTTGTATAGTGGCTTGAAGCTTGGACCCTAATATAAAAAATCGACGAGGTGTTGAACAAGAAAGCCTGAAAATCCAGCAGAAAAAACAGCAGAGAAGGCAAATAAGCTCTAAACTATGCAGCAAAATCGGTGCAAATGTCCAGAACTTATGATTTTGTTAATGAGAAGCTCCGCCATCCACCAGCAAAAGCGGCATAATGACAAAAAAAGAATTATCAGATGCAAAATAAGATCGGTACTCCGACAGTCAAAACGTAACTTTTACAAACTGAAAGATCTGCATCAGTAATTAGATTAATAGAACTACCAACAGACGGAGATGCATACTAGTTCAATCCACTTCAGATTTGTAATTTATTTAGTTATGAAACCCAATTATTTCTTAGAATCGGGCAAGCCAGGATTAAAGTTAGCCCGTTCTCGAGCAAATGTAAATGAGATCAGCAGTTTCCCACTTCTTCACACTTGATCTCATTGTTCTGAGCGGTCATTTAGATCAATTAGCTCCTCAAGGGTAAAGTTATATAATGAAAAGCCCATGGTTGCATTGTGAGAGATTAAGGCTGCAATTGGTGCATCTTGTGGCACAGTTTGTTACATTTAACAGTGTGCATGTGGCACATCTCGCTACATTAAATAGTGAATAACTATATAAATTATTATTGCAAGTTTTGAGAAGTTCTAGTTGTTTGTCGTAGGTTGATTTATTGCTTTAATTGAAAAATCACAGCATTGAAATGAAATGTTTATTTACTACACCCAAGTTCTCTTTCCATTCCGTGTAAGCTAACGAGCTACTATTCATTTTTGTCTTTACTTTATTTAATTGTTGTTGATTCAGTTTTTACTTCAAGGTTTTGTGAAGAGATCTATGATGAAAAAGTGATGGAGAAGTAAAACTGAAACGTGTCGTATAAAAGATCATAGCAAACGGCACTGTGAGCATCAGCACAACCCACAGTAAAATGACCTGCGGCTGACTGAGCCTAAAGACATCACTTCCAGAAGAAGAACCTCACGCCCAAAGGGGCCAGGGTTTGCCAGTACCTCAGCCAAAAAAGTTGCCATGCGGAGAAATGTCCGCGAAGCTATCAATGCAATAAAGCATTTAAAGAATCTATGACGAAGACGAAATTGGGCAACTAAGTATTGGTAACGGCATTGCATTTTCCATGCAAATGGTGGCAACAACATGATTTTCCAGTGCACAGACAGTATGAAACTACCAACAAGTTTGGTTCAGCTCAAAAATCTCCACACAAATCTCCCTGCTTTCAGGAGAAAAATTTTAAAAGTGCTTTTTTAAAAGCAATTCTAAAGTACTGCATAAACCGCCACGTTATACAATATGCAACTTTAAGGTTACAGAATGCTTTTCATTGGTGAAACATTTTAATTTGTTTTTAGATGTATCTCAAGGAAGTTATACTTCAGACTAACTGTAGAGGTTATTCGTTACATATACAGGAGGTTCAAATGTAATCAGAGTAGCAGGGGTAGCAGCTGTGTATGTTGATAACAGTTTCAGGTAAAATGTGACTTGGGAATAAGGAATGTTACAAGGATTTGTACTTTTCAGAACAACATTTATAAGAACATCGACATCAAAATTTGACCCAAAATTGACAAGTGTACGGTTTTACACCACGGCTGTTAATGGATTGACAATTTGCGTTCTTATGCTAACTGCGAGAACACACAAAAAATATAAATAATTAATAAAAAGGAGACAACAATGACAGTCAATACTAAGAGTTTACCCATCATATGGCTGATATAGTGTTCTTCCAATGCGTTAACTGTGCTCAGTGATAACTCTCAGACGAGAAAAACTTCCAGTGAAAAAGTTCTGGTGAGATTTCGGGCTACCAAAGAGAGACATCCTGTGTCTTTGTTCCTGCACTTGAAGACATCAGCAGTATTGGAGATGTAACTACTGAAAATCTTCATATTTGCATAGATGATCATTAAAGCACTTCAAAAGAAATGAATGATCCAACCAAAGCTATGATGACAGCTACTGCAAACTGAGCATCAGTAAGTACAGTATGGTCGCCCAGGACTGCCACTTTAAAATACTTGTTATATCTGGCGACTATACAAAGCAGTTTGTCAGGAAAGGCACTGAGAATGATAAAAGATTTTGTCTTTTCGGAAAATGCCTATGAACGTGCGGCAAAAATGAAAAAGTTTGGTAAAGAACGCAGATTATAATTCAAGCTTCTATCAAGCTATGGTCAAACGACAGTACTGATACACTAGTCGTTCCTATCATGCCAGTTCGTCAATCGCTAGTCCGACTTAGCCACAAAGTAATGATAAACTAACTGCTGCACTACTTTAGGGTTGAACTAAGCAATGCAAACTTAATAATTCGTTTAAAAGTTGTAACACACCAGAAATTAATACATGGATAAAATGGCTCTCATTTCAGCATCTTTCAAGTGGCCTCAAGAGCCCTAGAAAGACCTCCCCAAATATGGGATCAGAAATTTCGAAGTTTATCGAGGCAACAAAGGGAATATCCCCACCGAAACAAAAGGATCCTTTGTCTCCCCAAGATCTGTTTCACATGTTAGAGGTTGTGGGGATAAATACTCCAGAGGACTTACAAAGTAAGTTTATCAACAATAAAATTCAATAAATGAAGAATATTCTAAACCACAAACGATCATAAATAAGTACATGCATCTTCTTAGTCTGCAACCCTTTTATATTTCTCATTTGCATTTGGGCATTACCAAAATTTTCACAGATGGTATATAAGCAAAGAGAACTTTTTCAATGTATGTTTACGAATCGTGTTCACAAAATTCAGCTGCTGACAGAGTTGAACTAATCTTGAGTGGACAAATGTAACAGATAAAAATACCTTGTTTGACAGCAAGCTATTGGCTCAGTATGAGCTTCCACTGTGGTGCCAGACAGTCAACATTCCTGGCCCCACAAAAGGACAAGAGTGTTGCGAAGTTCTTGGAGGAGCATTGTATTCAGTTACCGGCTGAACATTTTGAAATCAAACTTGAGTCCGTGAGCTTTGATTTAGTATATTTGTGTATATGTCTTTTACTTGACTACGAGTAATCCTTATTTTTCCTCTGTAGTTCGTCAAACGGTAGTAAGTCAAAATGGCGACGAGATGCGCGCGCAAAATTGGACCGAGGAAAAAATTTGGGTTGGACTGCTCCAATAAAGTCTTGCACAGATTAAGCGACTCTATCTGTAGTAACTAGTTTTTTTTAAAAAAAAGTCTAAGTTTAGGTTTTCGCCAAGTGTTGTCTAGCCTAAAAAAACCAACCCAACGGTCGATTCACTAGACTGTTTCTCAAATTTCACCAGATGGACAATACATGGATTGTCACATACTATCATGTTCAGGCACGAAAAGCCTTTTGCGAGGAACCCCTTTTGCTTGCGTAAGTACAATTGTCACATTGTATGGGTTTGTTGCTTATGTTCACTTTGCGTACAATAACGCGTTCTAACAATTGTAATTTCAAAAACGTTTCCATTAAGAAAACCCCGAAAACCGTAAAAGGTATTATTTTGTATATCATTTTTTATGATATCTTGATAAATTTTACAAGTTATATCTTTCTATTCCAATAGCCTCCCCTTCACGTTTACACCTTTGGGAGTCGGATCACCGTACGATCCTTTGTTACTGGGATTTCTACATCTGGAGCGGAGAGGCGCATTCGTCCAGAGATTCCCAGATTCTTCAAGTGCCGGTGGCCAGCTCTTGGCGAGTATTTATTTAGGTTTACTGAGAAAAAAAATACCTGTTTACCGTCCCTGTCAGATATTAAAAATTACTTGTTTTTCGTCCTTTTCTGAGAAAATACCCCAGAACAATTTCATTGTATTGGTTGGACGCCAAGCAGTGAACTTTAACTGTACTTAAACCGTACAATTTATCGAAGCTGAAGCTGCTGTGCACCTATACAACTTTAGCAAGATAACGTATCCTTTATTGATATCATCTATATTTTTGTTATTGAGGATCAGAGACGACGCGCACTTTATAGTTAAAACGCAACTTTGATATCAACCTAGTGTGTTTTTTACAATTTTTTTTTAACTTAACAGAACGAAACACCTATGAAAATAAAGACCATTTCCCGTTTGTACGAGTCTGTGACAAAGCGGGCCGGCTTTGACTCGTGGAGAATTTCAAACAGGAGCAACAGATCTGTGAGTTGTTTTACCTATTCATGAATTTTTTTCAGAGTGCTTTGTTTAAGGTTAAATGTGTTTTTGGAGCCTTATACTACTTTTGCTTACCACAGGTAATTATCAGAATGTGTTAATTCCCCAAATGTGTGCATTGCCTCAATATTCCTGAATTAAATATTAACAGTAAAACTGATTTTCTAACACACGCAGTAACCGATTTCACGAATAACCTCTCGTGTCTTTCTCATTTTTTCAGGGGTTTGCGACTGAATTTATTCTTACCGAGGCAGTAAGAAACGGGGGGAGATTCCCCGATTCAAGTTTAGAGCAGTTGAGGAGACTTGGAGGATGGTCCTCCAATAGTGATGTAGGACACATATACATCAACAGGATACTTGAGCGGAACAGTGACGCGTTGGGTCTCCTATACGGGAACGATCTACGGTCGGATGAAGAGATTGCAGAGCACCTGCGGCGGAGGAGGACCGCCAACAACTGGCGGCTGGTGGCACCGCTAAAGAATGTCTCTACGGAAACGGAAGCAGTCGAGCTGTACGCAGAAGACTAGCAACAAGAGTTGGAAGGTGACCAGAAGTTGAACGACATTCGTCGTGAAGTTCACGCGCAAGAGTCAGGCAAGCATTACAGGTGAACTTAAACTGGCACAATCGATTCAGGCTTTAAACTTGTGTACATATATTTTCATGTGTTCCACATGTGGAGTGCGGTTTGGGTGAATACGCCGAAATCAATCATTCGTGAAGTTAGAAATTACTTTTGGATTACCGAAAGATTGTTTCATCGCAAAAAAATCGCTATTCCCATATTTTTCTTATTAGTCATCCTCTAATTAATTCTTGCTATACTAGTGTCAAGTGTCTAATTTCGGTTTTGATTATTCGATACAATTTACAGAAATTACACAGAAAGACGCAGAAACCACGAAAAACGGTTAGTAATCAACCTGAAATACACTTTTTTTTATAAGAAAGCCTAGTTTAGAGCTGAGCCTGGATGCTCTTTTTTTTCTCATTGTATATTCTGACTACCAGAAGGAGGTTACGAGACAAACTTTTAAACCAAGAAACAAATAAACAGATTCATAAACCTGCAGTTCTTTGATACAAAATACTGACAGTTCTTACCTACTTATTGATTCAAATTAACGAAGTTCAAAAGTCGATAAAAATCAATCCTGGACCAAATACAGTTCTTCTGATTGTCATGTCAAGTAGCAACGATTGTATTTAAACTGCGTCTTTAGCGCGATTGCAATTATAAAGAAGGTCAACCCTTTCTTTCTCTCATCTTTCTATCTTTATACCTTTCCTTTCTCAATGTCAGCCCACATCTATTTAGCACTCTGTTATAAAATCTACAGAAAGAAAGAGTGGCCGAACCATACCAAAGAATTGACAATTCATAAAATGAGATACAGGCATATGAGAAAGTTTCTAATGTAGAAACGGATATTACACTTTTTCATATATTTTTAAACTACTGTCTACGTAACTGTCTTTCTTACAGAACTACGAAAGATGCGTTGAGCCCTTGCCAAGAGGAACAAGGACCTGCTGGATAATTTTATCAAAGCCAAAAATGCCGCGGCCCATGATGCATTCAGAGCAGCAGGCATGCCACATCCAGACAAACAGGTACTTTAATCCCCTTTGTTCATGAGATGATAAATGGCAATGCGACAAACAATCAACAAGTCTGTCCTGACTCGTCCCACGTATATTATAAACACGACAAATTTAAATTTTGTAATTTTTAAACTTTAGATAAAATTACTTTATTAAAATTACATTACTTCCTTTTCAAAAAAAATGTTATTCCATTAATTCCCCCCCCCCATCCCATTTCCTTTCCTGTTTATGGTCTGTACGGTGTCGTCCAGAACTCTACCGGACTAAGATCAACGCAAAGGGAACGATCAAAGCAAGTCAGAGATTGGCATTGCTAGAACAAGATATGTTACATACAGAAGAAGTGAGCGGAAAGGTTGTCGCAACAAATTTTGCCAGAAAAAAGACCGCCGCGTTAGAATTCAGAGAGAGGCCGGTTCCGAAATACACAAAAGCACAGCCTCGTTTATAACTTGCCTTAACGTCAACTATTAGAAGTTTTTGTCAAAACCTCGATCCGTGACTGACGTCAAATTGATGTAGAGCTTCTAGTGGTTTCAGGAGAAGATCCGGCTGTGGTTTTGATGAAGCTGACAAATCAATTAAAGCCGAGAAAATGTTGCGATTATACAAAGCAGTCTGTCAGGAAAGGCACTGAGAATGATAAAAGAATTTGGCTTTTCGGAAAATGCCTATAAACGTGCGCAAAAAATGAAAAAAGTTTGGGAAAGAACGCAGATTACAATTGCCGAAAGCTCCTATCAATTCTTCGTTCTTGACCGAAACTCAGAGCACAGAATTTGGAAGATTTTGAGGAGTTCGTGGCGGTACTCAGGTTCGCATTTTGATAACAGTTCAAGGTAGTTGAGCCGGAAGAGACCTGCAAGATCGGAATCAAAACCTCACAACGAAGAAAAAAATACCGGAAGAGTACATTCAAGCATACAAATTCTGACTGATGCAGAGTAACGAAGATATTTACGAATCACTTATTCAATAGTTGGAGACAAAAATTCAAATAATGGATGAAGCATTGAAGAACACAGGTTATCGGCCGTGATTTAGACCAACGCTAGGTTAAGTGTCCCCAGAACTTAAGTTCCGATCTCACTTCAACCGATCATGCTGCACATCTCATGCTAGTAAGGACAGAGAGACTATGAATGACACTACGCAGGTTCTGGGACCTCGAGAGCGATAAGTAGATCGAATATTCCACAGGTTCTAACGGCGCAGTTTTGACAATGTAAGAGATCCCGACGTCTATACTATACGACTCCTGTCGTCTTTTGCTCGACAACAAAATCTCACCATTCTGTGCACAGTATGTACTTCAGGCTTTCAAGTGAAGGAAGTACTCAAACTCTCAAAACCTTGGGAAACCTGTGGAAACCAGACGAAGACATGTTTTTTTTTCGAGCTGAGCCACCAAAACCAAATGCGAGGGCTGAACAAGGGAATTGTTTCAAGTATTACCACATTGAATGGGATCAAGAACGATCAAACGATCCTAAGCGAATGGGAAGACGCGAAACATGGGTTTCAAAAATTCCGCATTTGTCTGTGTTTGCAATTCTTCCTTATCTGTGTTGTACAAGCCCAACAAAGATGCAGCTATACATGAATTGTTCTTGGATGCGTCTAAAGAAGCCTATGCCAAAAAAGCGTATTAACTTGGTTTGTCATTACTCAGATCGCAAGCTAACTTCTTACTTTATTTCTCCCAAAAGTCGTGCTGTACCACTGAAAGCCGTGATAGTACCAAATTTAGAGCTTACGGGAGCCGTTCTCTCACTAACACGTTTAAATTCCTTGAATGTCTTGAAAGTACTGTCGCTTGACAAGGACAATATACTCCGCAGATTCCGGGTACTGGATCCGCATCTAGAGAAGCTTTAACAGTTCGTTGCTAATTGTGTCGGAGTGATCCATGAGCACGCCGAGTCTGAACAATGACATCACGTTCCTGGAGAACAGCAGACTTTCCTACAAGAAGCCGGCTTCTGTACTCATTTAGAGCAAGCACTGTTTAGAAGGCCCAGGGTTGACGAGTCTGTTTGTTCTAACAAGCCACCTAATGTAGCTGTCGTGAAAGAAGATGAATGCGCGAAATGAGGTAAGAGCATCACACCCACCTAACTGGAAGTCACGAGGATGAAAAAGAAAATTGCTTACATATCAAATCCCGCCCTGCATGCAACGTCTTTTTTTTAAGCCGTTTAATCCGTGTTACAGGTTGGATGTGACGTTTTCAGAAGAACTGTCCAAGAGAACCAAGAGACACAGTTTCAACGCTCCTACCATGTGAAGTAAGGGTGGCAGAGAACGTTCGGATCCAACAAGCTCAGGCGGATGCGTTCCCGTATGGCCACAAAGACAAAGCGATCATGCAACGCAATGTCCGGAAAGATGACAAGGAAATTTTGAGAGCTACCCCCCGTTTACGCAACGCATACGAACTACCCTACGATGTCAGACATCCTGTTCTCTTGCCGAAGAAGAAACAAGCTCTGACCAGACTGATTGTTAACGATGCGCAAGAAAGACTTCTTCGTGCTACCGAAATCGAGCATCTTCCTACTGAATTACGCACAAAGTTTTGGATCGTCAAAGACAAACTTTGAGGAACACAGTCGAGGGATGCTGTGAGTGACGAGGAAGATTCCGCACAAAACCAGCTGGCCAGATGGCTCCTCTTCCTAAGCCAAGGCTAAATCAGCCACTGAAAGCCTTTGAGCGGACTGGTGTGGTACTTGCGTTTCTTCACCTCTTATTCAGCCAGAGCAGCCCACCTGGAAACGGCTCATCGACTACGCAGATTCGTTTATTAAGGCTTTTAGCCGCATGATCTCAAGAAGGGGGCACCCTCTTATGTTGTCTGGAACTGACAGTAGGGCAAACAAAAGTGCGAATTGAGAAGTTAGTCGCAGCGCTAGACCCAGACAAACTATCCCAGAAAACTTGTCGTTATTAACAGGCAGAACGCCATTACCCCCTCCCTCAACCTTCAAAGGAGTTTTTGAAACAATGATCAAGAGTGCAAAATGTGCACTAAGAACAGCCCTGACGGATGCAGATGTCTCCGATGAAGTGCATCAAACAGCTGTGTGTGGCGCGGAGAGTTTATTAAACTCCCGACCAATCACCTAAATTAGCTCAGATAAAAACGATTTGATTCGGCTTACATCCAATCACTTTCTCGTGGGACAGTTAGGCAAACAGTTAAACAACTATTAGCCCAAGAAAATGATGGCACTGAATACAACAACTGACTGAAGACTTTTGGAGACACTGGAGGACAGAGCTCCAACGGACCGTGAGTGTCGTCAAGAACTGGTTTGAGTAAGAGTGAAACTTCAAGAGAAGTGGTGCTCGTAGCAAGAAACTAAAGCAGGTCGGACATGACTATCGGTCAGATCGGTCGAAATAGTTCGAATGGCCCAAGCCAGAATTGGTCAAATGGAGTACATCGTCCTGTCCACCGACAGTGCTCAATGGAAAACAGAGGACGGTAAGGTACTTAAAGAAAAGAAGAACGACAACGTGCAGAACAAGTTGCAGATAAAATAAAACTTGATGCATTCTTGACCTTTCATTTGACTAAGGATGCTCCAAGTTTGCGATTGTTCAAACTTGACTGTACAGGTTAATCTTACGAACACTGTATTCGGGAGGGGATATGTTCCCGAGCTGCCGTTTTCCCGCCATTTTGCCTGTCTTGGGTCCGCGCATTTCATTTTACTGCCTTTTTCGGACGCGCGTAAGTGTAAGAAGAACCAATTTTTTGTCGATTTTGTTTAAAAATAAAAATCAGCTCATTTTAGTTGATCCCTCTTTCCTTGACGTGGGATTAGATGTAATGCTTGGGCGATTCATTTATGGCAGCATTCGCCCAACAGGGTAGGCAAGGGACCCAGTGTAACCGCCTCAAACAGTACAGATTGAAACGGCCAGTCATAGCGATCAGAGCATATAGTAAAGAAATCTACGAAACTGAATATGAAGATATATATAAGAAACACTGGATGTGATCCTGCTCCAGCAGTTACCATGAATTGGCAGATGAGGCAATTGCTTCCTCCAAAATTTTTTTTTGACTTTGTCTTTGTACTATTTTTCAAGTTAACTGGGGGCAATTTTTGCCTTCTCTAACTACGTCCTAGACAGACCTAGAATCAGAAGTAAACTTGCAGAATGTTATTTATTGTCCCACATGACTCTAGTAAGTCGTCAAGACTTGATTACACATTTTGTACAGTACATTTCGATTGTGTATTACAGTTTGTATGTGCGAGGCTAGCGCAGTTGGCAAGATCTTTGACTTGCCAACCAAAAAGTCCTGGGCTCAATCACAGGCATGGTTGAGGTGTGGAGAACTGCGTCTAAAAAATTCTTGAATTATATGTGTGCAAGAGAGCTAAGAGTTGAAAAAGCCTAGAGGCCAATAGAGTGTCAATCGGTGGGTGAAAGAATGTAAAAGCATTGTTTAACAGGATTTTTTCGGTAATCCTTTAAGAGAACTGATCAGAGAGAGTGAGATTAGAGTGAGCAACTGAACAAACGAGAGCAAATTAAACCATCAAGTGAATTAGATAAACCTGTGATTTTTTCCTGGGTTTGTATTGGGATTTCGGGAGGCAGACAAAATTCAGGAAACCTGGCACTTCTGACAAAGACAATTCGTGAAAAACAAGACCAAGTTGTGATCACGGCATAGTTACAAAGATCAAGTAAAGATTCAGAAGAAGGTCGTAAGTAACTCCCTTTAATACTTTGTATATGATAGCTCAGAGTAGAACAAGTGCGGAAGTAAGTCTACAGGCTACAATGAAACATACAGAGAGAGGAAGGGATAAAGCCAATGCTGCCTTGAGTAATAGCAAAGCAACAGCCATAGTAAGTCAGTTGGACAATTTGAAGGTTGTTGTAACAGAAGTGACCATATAGCTAGGGGCGAAGAAAATAGAAGCAGGGAAAACCAGCGAAGAAATAGACAGGTGGGCTAACGGGATAGAACAAGAAATCAAGAAAGCAGATGAATTTAATGCATAGAACTGTTGGAAGAACGGCTAGACAAGGATAAACTAGAAAAGCTATCGAGAGAGCAGGAAGAAAGGATACAATAAGAAGTAAAATTACACTGGGAACTAAGCTAAAATTGCAAGTGGAATTGAGTTCTGACACAATTGCGTTGCAATTGGCAACGACACACCCAAAGTGCAAGCCAAATTACCCAAATTAGTGATTACAAAGTTTAATGGAACTTATGCGGACTGGATGCAATTTTGGGGCGAGTTCAGTGAAACGATTGACAAAACAAATGTCACCTCCATGACAAAGTTCACATACCTGAGAGAGCTTCTGTGTGGTTAAGGCCAGAAATGCCATTAAAGCCCTACCCCATACTGCTGAAGGCTATAATTGAGCGATAGCCATCTTGACGGATAAGTTAAGTGAATGATCGGAGATAGTAAAGTCGTACGTCAGAGATATCCTCGACGTACCAAGAGATCTAAAGATCTGACCATTCAACGACTAAAACTGGTAGCCAGTTTTATGGCTACTAATCTAGTTACAAATGTATAAGCAGCCATATGTACGTACCCAAGTACCAAACATTGCTGGTAGCTGGATTCAAGCGAGCATTTCACAAAGCAATAGGAAATGGAATACTGACATGGTCAGAGTTAGAAGAGGTAGTGCTAGACGTAGAGGTAGCACTAAACAACCGACTACTTAGCTCAGGGTTCGAAATTCCCCGGCGCTACGGCGCTATTAGCGCCGGTTTCACGCCAAATAGCGCCAGGTAACGGAAAAAA
>JAOBYE010383090.1:0-14498 GCA_025403585.1 Parazoanthus swiftii
CGGGAAATTATTAGAATTTTGACAAAACGCAAGTGAAATTATTTCCTAATTTCATTTGTCACCATTTGATAACCATACTAATTTCAACTGAAAATATATTTCTTGAAAAGTCTTGGACAGCGACCAAGATCTGAAAGCAATTTTAAAATTACTGAAGTCAAAATACCCCCTCCACTCCCTCCCTTCACACCTCCCCCAACCCCCAACACCCCAGGGGTTAAACACACACTTATTACATATTCATCACTGTTTCTAATTTAGGCAAAGTCTGAAGTTCAAGAACAAACAGAAGTCACAAGCAAAGGGTAAGCTACTTTACACACATTGACAAAGAAAACAAGCAAGTAACAAAAACTTGCATTAGAAAAATGGTGTAATGCAGAACATTTTAGACAGAGCAACTCTCTTAGTAAGCACAGTTACTGAATAACAACTAAAACAGCTTAGATAATGAAAACAAACACAAACAAATATTAGCAAATAATAAAACAAACAAGTGCAAGTAAACAAAATACAAACAAACAATGCGCTTGCAACAAAAAAGTAATAGACATGCAAATAAAAACCAAAATAAGGCGCTATTTGTGATAGGCTTAAATAGAACAAAAACTTTAGAAACTAAAACGATTGTTAAGTTTCCAACTGTTCTTTAGATCTTTCGAACCTCGAGCTATCCTTAATTGACAGTGGAGGACAATTTCACTACTCCTGAAATAAATTTTGTCCAATTGATTTCTTCAGAAATTGCTGCTGAGCGCACAACTGATTTGATGTTTGAGGTACAAGACCCGGAGAAGCAGAGGAGAAGGGATACAGAGGAACAACCCATACTTCAGACCAAGGTATGACCGTGGACAGAACAACTTTGAGACTGGTGGAGGAGGGGCGGGTATGATTTGTGACTCAGTATTTGTGGGGCTAAAACGCGACAAACTACACCCTCGTTCGCTATCAGTGCATGCGCATGTCCTTTTTTAACAATGGTATACAACTCTTTCCTATAAGAGAAAGAATACCTCTCCACAAAGGATTTGTGGAAAACAGAATTTTACCACTCTAACAACCACCTAAATTGTTTTAACAATTGCCTTTTTCTCGGTTATAGTTTTTGTTTCATCGTCACAATTTTTGTTTTAATACAATTTCCATAAAAAAAAATTCCTAAAAAACTAACAAAAACAAAAATAATTCGAGAGAGTTGTGAACGTCATGTGCTATATGAAGTATCAGTGCATTCTAAAACGAACAAAAAGTTACCTTAGTTTGGTGAGAAGACGATAAAACGCCTTTGCTGCCTTATGTAGCTAAGGAAGACATCAATGACATCCAAACTAAAGAAATCTTGAAAAATCTAACAACATTTCCAACACCTACTTTTCAGATCGAAAAACAGATCATAGAGCTCAGAAAGTTAATCAAGAAGGACTCCATTGCTCCAGAGACAGCTAGACTGTTCACGGAACTTGTTCAAAACCTTCGCAGATGCGATAAAACACGTGTGGAGAAAATCACTGACCACGTTCTTCAACACCCAGACAAGATTGTCAAGTAAGAACAATGTGGATATTTTTCATTATACGAATTCGGGACACTCGAAATTTTGCGGATGCTTACTCTCTAAAGAACCTTATCGAGCAAGAATTGAACTCAAGTGAGTTTCACTTGTCGTTTTCACAAAGTAAGTAGTAGAAGGGGTGGGAAGAGGTCCGGGGGTCAATCCCCGCCCTGGTCAAGGGTTGCTTTTGGGGAGACCCTCTTTTGCCAAACCGTTTGGACAGGGACGAAGTTCTCTCGATATTCTATCGGAGAACTTATAAGATCCCACGCACTCCTCTAAAAGAGTAGGGTAGCCCCGGTGTTGTGGTTTATTATCTGAAGGCACTACTAAGGCTCTCAATTACAGAAACAGATACTTACTGTGAAAAGGTTGCTGAAAATCCCGCGGGGAGCACCTGAAAAATATGTAAATATGTCTGAGAATAGCGGTTGCACATTTCCCTTTAGTAACTTAATACAAAGGTTAGCACCAGTATCTTCTTAATAGAGCTTAACATTACTGGTGTATGTTTAGTTCCTAAGAAAGATTGCAACCAAAAAGTTCCTGTTACACCAGGATTTTTTTTCCAAATTGTCCCGCAAAGCCATTACGAGACGAGCTGCAGAAGGGGTATTACACGATGCAGTTGCTCCTGCAACTTGAAAAAAAATTGCTTCAATTGTTGCGAAAAGTAAAAAAAATCTACTTTAGCTGTAACTTGCCTCCAATGGCGCAAATACTCCACAACTTAGTACTTACTGCAGGAAAGTTTTAATGAAATATTTATTTTAACTGTTTTTATCTATATATTTTTTGGTCAACGTAGGAAGTTGGGCATTGACGCACTGGCAAATGCGGGAACAGATGAGGTTGTACGAGCACTGAAGGAGAGGGCCTTTGGCAGAAAATTGACCAATAAGCAACTGTACCGTGTGTTCCTGGCCATCCCACTCACCCCCTACCCATCCATCGAGATTACTGATGACATTCTGGTACAGTATTATTTGCTGGGATTCATTTGCT
The DNA here is from genome assembly GCA_025403585.1 of Parazoanthus swiftii. Classification (NCBI taxonomy): domain Eukaryota; kingdom Metazoa; phylum Cnidaria; class Anthozoa; order Zoantharia; family Parazoanthidae; genus Parazoanthus; species Parazoanthus swiftii. The sequence goes on from JAOBYE010383090.1 coordinate 2,561, forward strand.
TTTCTCAAGCGCTTTGCTTTTCTGTCAGCTGGCCCTTCTGTCTGTCTGTCTGTCTGTCTGACTGACTATCTGTCTATCTGTTTGTTTGACTGTTTGTCTGTCTATCTGTCTTATCAGTCTTTTTCCACGACCAACTCCCATCTGGCCTTGTAGCTCAGTTGGTAAAGCAATGGTCTTTCTTCCAGTTTGTTTCTCTTTATTTTTGCTTTATGGTTGTTTACAGCTCTAACTAGTGCTTTGTTTCTGTGTCTGTTATACATATGATCATGTTCCTTAAACCTCTTTCAGTCCTTTTAGTTACCATAAAAATACGTTTAATAGAGCTGTAGTCAGTCAGGATTTTACCTAAGTTGATTATTGGGATTGCGCCCTTCACTGAAGTTAAGTTTTGGCAGCAATTTTTCTTCCATTGGCAAATACTCTGCCTGTATTTTTCGTGTCGACTTGATTGTTATTCCAAGTTTATAACTAAACCTAGTTTTATTTAATGTAGTTTTTTGTTTTATGATTGTGTATCTCATTATAAATTTATTACATAGTCGCTGATTTAGTCTTTCGCTGTTTTCGTTTTCAGTCGAATGCAGTAAAGAAATATCAATGCTTTATCAAACTAACTCTATGTTACTTGTTAAAATCAGGCGGTGTGTAAACATGAGATCGCGGAGAAAGACACCATCGTGAGGCGTCACTGCTTGTTGTCGTTTGGTGCCCTGATACATAGACTCAGTGAATCACCTAGGATTATGCAGAAACCAGAGTTTATTACGGCCATTCGAAAATACCAACAGGTATGTTCAAAAACGTGAAGAAGCTATTTACTTCTCCGTTTATGCGGTTTTGCAACTAACTTAAATCAAAATTGCTACTATACCATACAACACAGATGATGGCTGGTGAGTGAATGAAAATGTGCAAAGGAGATAGACCACTTTCATAAATGGCGGCTATTTTAGTATTCTCTTGTTTTTATTTAAATTATCCTTACTAGCCTCGTTCAGGTTAGTATATTCTTTTGATTTTTTGACTTAAGAACCAGGCTAGTGAGGCTAATTTAAACAAAAAACAAGAGAATACTAAAATAGACGCCATTTATGAAAGTGGTCTATAGAGTGAAACAAATTACGCTGTCGAACAACAATTTAACAGCCCCATCTTTTAATGTTTTCGATTATCCCTAATTTTGTTTGGGTATCAACAAAAACTTTGACTTGATAATGGATGATTAGAAAAAAAGGAAAAAATGGTTAAAGGATGGGTGACAAGGAAACAGTTGGACGCTACATCTACTTGGCTTTGTTACCACGATCACCAATTAATTCTTTTCTTATCCCTTTGTTAGTTCTTGGAGCAGCGACTGAATAGTGCCCAAACTCCGGAAGAGCAGATCACTTGTTTGAAAGCGGTTGGCAACTCGGGTCTGAAAGCTCTGAGGAGACCAGTCTTCAAGATTCTCAACAAACGGGACACCCCACTGCACGTGCGCGTAGAAAGTGTGTGGGCTCTCAGGCGAATTGTACCACAGGTGCCAGAACAGGTAAGCACAGGGACTACCTTGTTTATTGGTTAAGGGGACTTTTACAAGTCTGATTTCACATTATTAATGTATTGATAATTTACTTTACTCGACGTGACGTATAGGCGAAAGGAGTTTCCTGTTAAGTATATCTAGCATGTTAACACCAAAGGGGTTTGCTGTGACACGTCCGAGAGGCTAGAAATTACTTTCTGTTAACTTCATTTAGAGCTTACTCTTGCAACTCGTGTCCATAACACCGCATATTTTGACGTCTAATGAAACATTTGTAATTCGGTTTTTCATTAGTTTATTTAGTGTCTTGCTTTTCCATTCGATATCTGTTACAAAGAGGTGAGTTCTGCTGCGTTTTGTTTCATTTTCTAGCATCATTTTACGAAATCCTTTCATCTTCAACAAAACAATTCGCGGCATCATTGTTTCACCTAACAGCTCGATCACACCACTTACAACGCAAATAAAAAAGAAAGATTGGTTGCAACTAAGATCGTTGTTTTTGATCGTTCAGTTCTCAACAAAAAAATATAACGAAGTTTGATCACAGAAATAGAAAAAGGTACATGGGTGAGTTAGCGGGAGGGCAGAGTTTCAGTTGGTTTCGCTCGGTTTTTGGAAACACAGACACTAGCTCCCATACAGCCACAGCAAACCAATTTTACACGAGTTAATTTGCTAACAGGATTACTCGGACTGGCACTTTCAGTCAACTCATTATGTCTAAGAAAGAAAGGGGAAGCCAAATGGAGCTAGATTAGGGCAACTAACTCAAATGTCACTTTGAATTCTCAAAAACTAATTAAAAAAGCGCTAAACTGCTATTGGTCGGCTTCAATTTAGTGAACACTTTGCTCGAATGCGTTAAAAGACGACAGAATTACGAGCATTTAGAGATAGGTACTAATTTGGTGTTTAACATGCCTCCTGTTAACGTGCTTCATATGTATAACAGGGAATCCCGTGCATCACATAACAGTATCCACTAAATTCTAGGTTCGTCCCAAACTGATGACTATCTTCACTGATGTAACTGAGGATCCAGAGTTGCGCATGGCCGCATTTGCAATACTGCTGGACTGTGATCCCAGCTTGATCACCATGCAAGCTGTGGCTAATGCTGTTAAGAGAGAAATGACCAGCAAAAGTCGCCGTAGCAATCAAGTCGCGTCATTTGTAGTATCCAACCTCCACTCTCTTGCCATCAGCCAGAACCTCGCCACCAAGGAGAGGTAAGTTGTACTTTAAGATGAGTAACATATGCTACAACAAAAAAATCAAGTCACTGTCTCCTGAGCCAAAATTTGGTACAAATGACAAATGTAGGTTTCCCCAAAAATAGGTTCATTCAAGTCACTAGTCCTTTGTTAGATTTATTTTTATTTTTTTCTACGAAATTATATTTTCTGCCTAATTAGAGTTCATTCCAAAAGTTTTCCACTAATTTTGAGTTGAATAAGACCTTTTCCTGATGTCATGAAAAATCCAAGATGGTGGTCATCTTGGCTGCCATAAAACCCAATATTGAGGCATACGATGTGGTATGAAATAACAAAATATATGGAATTGCTTTAATTGAGATGTTGTACATGCCCTCCTATTTTCATGTGTTCCTTTTAACAGTTTTCGAGTTACGGGCTGTTGACACTTTCTGCCACTCCCCCCCCCCCTTCCCCCCTCATTCACCCGTGACTAGGAACTCCCAAAATTCACCCGTGTAAGATTAGGGTTAATTAAGCAATATTTTCTACCACCAGAACGAAAACTGCAAGTCAACACCGCCATAAGAAAGTATTTTTCAATAGCTTTCATTTGAATGGTCGCTTTTTGTGTTTTTGTCTTCGCGTTCAGTGTAATTTTGAATCTAACACCACCGTTAAAATATGCATTGCTCATCAACAGCTTTCATATGAATGTGCACACCTTAGGCGTTTGTCTACTAGTTCAGAATTGCAAACGTAATACCACCATTGGAATGTTCTTGTCAATAACGTTCGTTTTTGTGGTCCTGTTTTAGGGTTTCGTTAATGAATTGTCAGTTCAGAATTACGAACTAATAGATTGTAATAGAGTATATCTTAAAACTACAGATAAAATTTTACTAAAATCTTCGGGGGGGGGGGGCAACTACCCCTAAAAGTCTACTATTTTGGAGATTGCGGATGGTGTTATCCGTATAATTTAACAGTTAACATTACAATATTTGATTTATTGTAGGTCAGCTCGTGCCCGACTTGCTCTTCGCTTCATGCCCAACATCAACCTCGATATAAGCTACTCAAAAGGAATCCGCTTGGCCAAATATTCACGTGAGTTGGCTTCTTTGATCCTTGTAGTTCATTGATAATCTTACCTGGATGGAACATCTTTTGATCTTTCACAAACAGGGCATGACAAAGTGTCTCGCGTCTTTATTTGGGTTAAATGGGGAGAATCATAATAAGGCCTTCACTCCCTACTTTCTTTTTGCTATCGTCCGATGGACCAAAAGTCTTAAAGATTTGCAAAAAAAACCCGGTAGTACAGCAAACATATGAGAAAAGTCGTTTAAGATCAGATTTTAAGCTTTTTAAATTTTTTTACATAAGTCAGCGCAGATTAAGGCTGTAATTCTGCCAAAATAAACATTATCTAAGACCAAGACCGGAAATATGTTTTGGTTAGTTTTTACCGACCAACCGGCTGACCTATCTTGACAATCAAAAACGACAGTAAACGAAAAAGAACTGGAGATGGGCCTAAGCTATTTGTGTATGGCTTGGTCAACGATGGTTGATATGGTAGGAGATGACCAAAAACTGTTTAGTTCCTTATAATCTCATTGCTCGGAGAAAAACACACAACAAAGATACAAATTCAGCAGCTACCTCAAAAAATTTGAGCACAGCTCTTCTTTGTTGCCAGTGTGACATGGATCACCTACTGACAGTGATTATAGTTATGATTGCTGCAGCGAAACGACTGTACCAAAAACATGGCGGCTGTACATTTTACCACAATTCCTTGGAAACCTAAGAAGCCATACTCTTTTGCTATTATTGTCCCTGTACAAAAACAACGCTGTGTTTACTTGTTATGAAGATTTATAACTTTTCTGGGCGTTTTACGAGTATTTTTAGGATTTTCGTGTGCTAAAAATTATAGGCAAATGTATTAGTCGTCACATTTTTTCCATTCGGTCAATTTTGTGTTACCAGAAGAAAAAACGAGCGACTAACATTACATACAGTCATTCACTTCACATCTATATTAAAACCGGTCAAAACGGTTCGTAAACCATGTGGTGTGGTCTCGTATTTGTATTCATTCCGGTCCAGCCTTGTATACCAAAATGTGGTATCATACATACAATGATGATCTTTTATCTCCTTTTTCTTTACAGAAAGACTTCAAGCTGGAATTGAGATTCAGGTAAACAAGATGAACGTGCCCGAGAGCCTCTTTCCTCGACAAATGAACGCCAAGATACAGCTCCATCTTCTTCAACACAGGATCAATGCCTTTGAGGTGAGATGCATTTCCATGACATTTTTATATTCTGGGAGCGGATATGCTCTTTAATGATAACTTGCACTAACACTAGTTCGTTATTATTTGTATTTTCTCCTTGTGGAGACGTGGGCTGTTTACAGTTTCAGTAACCAGATCATCACACTCAAATTGATGATCCAAAACAAGTTCGGTTCAGCCTAGAATATGTAGCGTTGTTAAGCCGTGGCCTTCTCTCCGGAAAGTTTTTGTAGTTGCGCTTACGTTGAGCAACTGTGCTGCTACGACAGCTCAGTTCTACAATTGTGCTTTCTTTTCTTTTGCGTTGCTTCGTGGACAATTCAATCGATGTTAATGATTGCTTGACCTGCAATAGAAAGTGTTAGCGAGGTTGCAGTTTTATTTTGAGACTAAGCATGTATCTGTTAAGTATCAGATTTTGTAGTTTTGACATAGTACTTATAAGTACGTTGTACATATACTTTTGATTATGACAATGAAAAGAAAGCCAACTATGTTAGAATTTGCAAACACACACACAAACACGCACACGTAAAGATAGATAAACAAAAAAAATCGTGATAAAATGTTAACAAACAGAGAAAAGCAAATAATTCTTCCACTTCTCCTCAAATTTTAATCAATCGACGGATCTCTTCTACCAAATAACACAGTTTTATTTGTGGCTAACTCTTAGATTGGAACACGTTTGGAAAATGTGGACGAGGTCATCCGTGAGGTCATATCTGACATTAGCTCCCGCCAGAAGCGTTCAATCTTTAGCTACTTGTGGGACACTTTAACGGGAGACCTACCCACTGTCCGACCAACTACCCGACCAAAGGAAAAAACTATCGGAACAAGCGAAACCAAAAGACCATCAACTAGGCAAGATACTAGACCAACATCTCGACCAGTTGGGGAAGAAGACACCGAAACAAGACAGTCCACACGACCAACGTCTAGACCCTTGACTAGGCAGTCCACCAGACCAACCAATCGTCCTACTCGACCAGACATTGTAAGGGTTGCTATAGGTACCCATATCAATAGCAAAAGATCTCTTAGATTCCATTACACTGTGTCCAGTAGCGCGAGCATCTAGTGAAATAATTAGAAAAGCTAAAATGTTCAAAGTTGTTCATGCAAAGTTGTTCACCAGATATACAATGTCGTCAAGGCAGTTTACAAAGAAAATATAAGAAATTGAAGCTAGATCACCAGACGTGTGGAAGAACTGCACCAAAACAAAATCAAAGCGAGCTCTCTTGTATTTACACTAAATTAGGTACAAATACAGTGATAACTTATTGACCGACAGACAACAATCACAAGATACTTCTAAGAAAGCGTCCAATATGACAAGTTTTTTTGCATTAGGCTTTAGCCAAAAATCGCTTTCACAGTCATGCGCAGAACGAGATTAAGATTAGAGCTGGCAGGCCCATACATTTGTAAACGAGGCAGATGGCTATAAAAGTTAAAAAAAGGCAATAATTTCTGAAAGAAGACAAACGATAAACTTTTAAAGTTTCTTAAAATAGGGGTTATGACCAACAACACTTTACCTTTCCCTGCGCAAGATTGTGAAAGTTGCTAATTGTGGAATCAGATCTTCTTGTAGGACCATTTTTGTACAAAATTTAAAGATAGTTTATGGCTTGATAGCAACTCTTGCTACCCAGCAAAACATTCTCTGTAAATTTTTATTTTTTTTAAAAGCTGGATTTTCGCCATATCATGTTTAAATTCTCAGTGAGTACTTACTTCGTCATTGTCTTTTGTTCCGTGATCTGTTAAACAAATACTTTGACTTACGAAAAATGGGCAAAAACTGTACAACACATCAGAAGATTCGCCTGAATATACATTGAAGTTCTTTCTCTGAGGGTTTTGGAGCAATGTTATTCAAATATCTCCAGTTCAATATTTAAACCTCAGTTTTACTGAGAGTTGACCCTGTTTTCTTCATTTTTCTTTGCAGCACCAAATTGAGGAAGGTATGTAGAACATTTTCGTTTGTAGTAGCATTGGTATCCACATGACGTGCATTATAAATAGAGAGAAGTAAGATTCACAAGACGGTTATCGGGAAACTAAAATTGTAAACGAATAATCCTTCACGGGATGAATAAGGTTAAATTAAATAAAAACGTCGGACGACCAAGCTATTTTTACTAGAAAATTAGCCAAGGGGGATGTCAATCGGACCCCCGAATGATTTTCCAAATGGTTGCACGTGAAAAATTGAGCTTTAGCACGTAAGCAGTTTTAGGTTATCTAGTTACTTTCCATAACAACAATCAAGTTTAAATTAAGAACTGTTGCCACGACAACGTTTGTTACACAGCATGTCCGCCATCTTGGCCGCCATTTTCAACATTTCGAAATATTTATTTTGGGGAAAATTGCAGCAAATTCGTTTAAACGTAGTAGAAAACATATATTTATAGCCTAAAATAAAAAACAGTGAAGAATAAAATGAAAAAAATAAATTTTTTCATAAAAAAACCCCGTTTTCTGAATAAAACTTGCATAATTAATTTTGCATAAATTATAAATGATGACGTCACCTATTTAACGTCCAAATATGTGTTCATAATCAGACTACAGTTACTGCAAGTTTCATTTTGATTGCTTCAAAATTACAGTTTATAAGTCGAAAAAATCTTGGGGGTCCATTTCAACTCCATCTGGACGTTCGAGGGTTAAATTATCTTACTTTTCAAGTTCTACCTTCTGCTTTTTAAGACCCGAGAAAATAGAACAGTATGTGTAGCTTTGTGATTGTAACTGTTAAACAGTGGAAAATTGGCTTCCGAAACAGTTACTTCAGTACGGCCGTCCCAGCGTCCGCTTGTTCAATTATTTAGACTGAGATCACCGCTGGTTAGGGCATTTACCACGCAGATATTGACCGCTCGGGTCTAGAAGCAGAATAGGGAATGAGACGAAAGCAAATTAATACGCTAATGTTATCTTTTTGTAGACTATGTCTTTCTGAAGTTTTATGTAATGATAATAAAAGATTACAAATTTGTGGAATATTCAGGCTTTTCGAACTTGAGGCTTAAGCTGCATTTATATACCATGTTTTGTTTTTAAACCCGATTGGTGTATCATCTTTTTGGTAAAAGAGCTGACCGCAAGACGGGATAAGATACTTGAAACTGCTTTCATTGCCACGCTTTTTGAGAAAAAAGCAGATTTTTGCAATAAAAGAAGGTTAAATAAATCCTCTATTGTTTGGTGTTGATATAAGCACACAGCAATGCACTTAAACAATAACTTTCTAGTTATTGCCAACAACTCAACCACGGCAAGGGGAAACACTTCACTGCAGATACAGTTGTCTGCATGTTATTAGTTAGTGTATGATTTAGGTGCTAAATTGGTTTCTCGTAATCGTTTTTCTTTGATTAGTGAAACAAACTTGTTTAATGTCATGCAGTATTTCTTGACTGTTTTTTTAAAAAACTGCTACCTGATTAAGCACATTAATTCATGTTTTAACTACTTGTTCTACAGACAAAAAGCACCAACAGATGGCAGCTTTTATGAAAGTAAATGGACATGAAGTGAGGTTCTTTCAAGTAGAGAAGAAAGACATTCAAGAGGTCGTGCAGCAGGTTGAAGAACTACTCAAAGGAAAAAGGCAATCTGTAGAATCTCAGGAACATGGTAAAGATTTACCAGCTATCTTTTTTGTCAGGGTTTGTGCACCATCAGGAAATAACTGGAATGTCTTGGAATCTTAAAGATCAAAATCTCTCCCGGAAGCTCTTGGAAGGGTCTTCAATTTCAGAATGACTGAAATTCCTGATTTTTTGAGAATACCTTTTTTAAAATCATACGTTTAAATTGATGCTTAGAATCGTTTTTATTTTTTTTCTTACCGCGACTTATCAAAGCCGTTGTATTTTGTCTTCTTTTATACAATTCTAAATTGTAACTCAGGATTGCAATGCCATGGCCTGCGTAGCTCGGCGTTCCAGTCAATCGAGAAGGAAGCAACGAGCGGCGAAGTTGGCGAAGTCGGCGAACGAAGCGAGACGCAAACTGACTGGAACGCCGAGCTACGCAGGCTAGAAAAGCCAAAATACTTCAATTAACTACACGCTCCTCATTATATTATTATCCAGTTGATTGATTGGTTTGTATTTTTGTGTGGTACGCATAGGACTCCGTGTCACAAAGAAAGGGATTGAAATCAACTATGAGGTGACAAAAGGGTTCCAGGCTGTCGATATCCGACAGATTTTCCCAACACTAATCGGTATTCCACTGGACCTCCACGCGCAAGCCAGTATGGTGGCCAAGATGGAAGCTCAGGTTAAGACTGACCTTAAACCAGGCCTTTTCCAACTGTTGGGTCTCAGATCTGTCAACAGCAAAGTTATCGTCAGCCCAAGGTAACGTACTTTCCAAAACTAAAACGTGAGGGTGGTGGGGAGGTGGTCCCGGTAAAGGTGAGGTGCTGCTCTTATATTTTGTCCACCTAAAACCCGCTTTTAAAACAATTAAATTACATTTGCAGTGCCTGTAGTCTAATTGATAGCACATACTTTGACGTTGATTAGATGGCATAATCATTTGTGATATATGAAAATTTTATTCGGTTAATTAAAATTTTGAAGCAAATTTTGTTCTTCCTTTGTATTCCTTGTTATTTTTGCAATTTGGTGCTTATCGCAAAAAGGTAGCATCGTTTTGTTTGACACGTTACAAAGCTTTCGTTTTCTTCCGTTTGGTTTGACAAGACAAAGTTTGTTGTATTGTAAACTTTTCATTCATTTGTTTGTCTCACAGACTCGCAAAACAAACGCACAAATTGTCTGATGCAAAAATTTATATCCCCCTTAACTAGATTTGCAACTCGGATTAAGTTTTCATCTGAAATGAAAGTTTGTCTTCTAGGCATATAAAGCTATTGTTTTCATTATAAACTTGATATGTTATTGCTACTGCTATTACTATTACTAATAGTATTATTATTGCTTTTCAATGCAAAGTATAAAAAAGAATAAAAAGAGCAAGAAAAAGATTACAAAAATGCAAATAAAAATTGTTTTCATTAAGTCCCTCTTATGATCCTAAATTTTAGTTTTATTATTGCTGTCGTTGCTGTATTTGTTAAACAATAGCACTTCGTCTCAGGTCTAAAAACAAATTTTCGCATTGCTTTGTGGAATTGCTGTTCGGACAAACACGCAATAAACAACAGGTTTTTGAACAAAATCAGATATGACTTAAAAGAACTAAATACGAAAACAGCGAAAACTAGAAAAATATTGTAATACTTGTGAACTGATCGCATGTCTGGCTCATACAGAGCCGCGTGTATGTCGGCCTCTCAATCCCAACATGCTTTGCAAGTATTTTAGTGACGTATCTAGTGCGGCACGCTATTGAAACTTGGTTGGTCATATCGCTCTCATAGGGTTTCCATGAATGTGGAGGCTAGAATGGGTGTACAGACACCATTTGTGCGTGTTGGCCTGCACCAGAACACCCAGCTGCAGAGCGAATACAGGATGGACACATTGGTGGATTTTAACATCCACGAGAGACGCCTGGAGATCAGAGAGCCACTTCCGAAAAAGCAACTAAACGTGCTCAATATTCAGTAAGTTGAAAGCAGGCACTATATGCTTTTACGTTTTGACCTCCTATTTATATTTTACCTTACTAGGTTGTTACGTTGTTGTATATGACCCAACATTGCGTCTTTTTATCATTACTTCTATCTGGGACATGATAAATACAAACAAGAAATGTACTCCCGTTTTCACAAATGTTTAACACCAAAACCACTGAAGAAGTAATTCCAAGTTATTGTAACTTTTTTCCACAAAAATATTTCTTTTTTATTAGCAATCCTGCCTCTTATTGCAAACAAATTTATTTGCTCCTTCTACTACAAAATCCTTAAGTTGTATTAAGTTTGAGACTTTGAACGTCTTCAGAAAATAATCACACCTTTGAACGGGATGGTAAGAAATAACTTATTTTTCTGCCTTTTCTGCCTACGTTGTAACTATGTTGTAGTCCAAACTTATGGCTGTTAAATACAACTGGTTGTGTTATGCAGCCAGAAAACCATTCCTTATTACCGACATAATTAGTGTAATTAATCTTAGTTTCCGTGTAAGGTGTTACTACAACTGTTAACACATTTAAAGCTATTTGATTCAACCAGAATACCTTTCGAAGTATGACTACCATTTCGGTTGAATGGAAAAGTTGTGGAATCAGTGGTGATGTTAAGCATATTTCTTAAATACCTCTGTCACCCTGCATTTGTTCTAATGTCCTTGTACTGTAACTTTGTTGTAATCCTATTCCTAGAGAGTCTAACTACTTTTTTAGCCGTAGTTGTATTCCATTCCAAATTAATTAGGTCTCTAGAGATTCAACTGGACTCGCTAAGTATCTTGGTCTTTGAGCAACTGAGATTTATCGAATGTCAAATGTTTAGGTCAAAAGTGCAAGGTTTTTCGGAGAGCGAGCAAACCAGAGGACAGATGACATGCAAAGTGATTGACCTTGAGGTCAAACAGGACGGACTTACCAGGGTAGGTTAACATGTAGATCAACAATTGCGCATGCGTGCGAGGGGTTAAAAAACTAAACTCCGGCCAAGCTTTCAAGTTCAGTTCTTATAGCAACAACATTAATTAAGTTTACAACATTTTACGACCAAAACGCGTGCAAATAACCTTTCACAGTGGACAAAGAAAGCAAGGCAAAGAAACTTGGTACATTAAAGCATCGCCTTTGTATATTTTGTTCTTCTCTTTTGCACGTTTTTGAACTTCGGGCGGCGTTTTCCGACATGCTCTTGGACAAGTTTAATATCTCCACTATTGAAACTACGAGTAGCAAGTTTTGAATTAACCAGTGATTGATCTATTTTGAAGA
>JAOBYE010383201.1:0-14497 GCA_025403585.1 Parazoanthus swiftii
TGTTGCTATCAAAGACTAGCTGTTCCCAACATCTAACTCAGTTCATATATGTACCCAAATGTGTCAATATCAAAGATGCATCTAAATACAGCCGTTTTTACAATATTTCTATTTGTTTCAACCTTAATGGTTTGACTCATCACTGAGAATTCCAATGCACGTGTTGTATCATTGACAGTTCTCTCGCTCGGTTGATTTATAGTTTCTAATTTCCCACACTAACAATTGGGTACATTTTAAAACTCTACCGTATTTATTAGCACTGGATTCCTCTTATGGCAACCTGAACAAAACTACTGAACTGGAGGGCTCAGAGCAGTCTTCGGATTTACTTCTTTAACAAATCGAACTTATTTTGGCGCTCGAAACCAGCGATCACCAATTGATACTACTATTAGAACATAGTTTTACCCTTACACTCGCTGACCAAATGAATAGATTTCTCATAAATAGTGCAGGCGAAATGAACCAGCTCGCAGTTATGAAGCAGTGTTGTTTTTGCATGCAGCCGCCATTTTTCCCTCAGTGTACCCCGTTGCTACTGTTCAAGCGGGTCATGCAAACGAGGCTCCCGGGAATAAAAACTAATATGAAGGGTTGTTCCATGGAGTGGTAACAGGTTACGCAAGGATTAAAATCGCAATGTAGATAGGACCCATTGTTCACTCGTATTATACTCTTCATTTTGAATTTATGTAATTATGTGGAATGTGATGGCGCGTCTTTTTAGAAAAACAAACGCCCTTCTTAAGCCTGGTTTCCATATAATCGTCTGGATCGTCCCAATCGCCCCAATCAGGCGATCCGGGCGATTGGGGCGATTGAGACGATTATATGGAAACCACTGGATCGCTTCGATCGTCGTAATTGTCCCTTGCGCGCGGTTATGCAAGCAAAAGGCATGGGTCTGACAACCTGACTTAACACTCTTCTTTTTCTTTAAAATTCTGCCATACGCCGTTCTGATAATTTTGTATTTTTTTTTTCAGATTCCTTTGGGCTAATTGCGAATTTTTCACCAATTTTTTTTTCTAACATTTCACCCAACATACTTGTTTTTATAATCGTTCGAAAACTTGTTGTATAAACTTTCATATTTTTGTACTTCTTCCACAAACAAACACGTATTCAACTCAATGGCCGCCATTTTGACACTTTATGCGTAATGAATTCTCGCTGCATTCTGGGACAGTTTGGATCGTCCCGATCGCCCCAATCGCATGGATACTGCTGGCGAACCGGGCGATCTGTATCGTCCCAATCGTCTGGATCGTTTCAAAACTTTTCGGAGCATTTCCAGCTGCACAGGGCCTATTAAAATACTTTCTTACACAAATCTGGAAATCTCCTGTCAAATAAACATTGTACTTAGCTAAGCTATCAGCATTGTTATCATGATTATTGTTAATACTTTTATCATTATAAACAGCTTCCGGAATCATTGTGTTGAAACGAAATATATCATCATACTTTGTTATTTCGCAGGACATTCAGTACCTGTGCATTTTGGAGTACAGCGAAACAGTTGGAGCGAATTTTCCAGCTCACTTGGATTTTGTCTTTTTTAGACGATAAAACTTTCAAGAAAGAACATTATACAGCTGTGATAGCGTGAGTTTAGATAAACATTGCCTGTGAAATCGAACTTCTGTAAAATGAAACCAATAAACTAGATGTGTTGAGAAAATCTACTTGGAAGAAAAAGTATGCGAGTGTAAACTGTTACATCCATTAACGTTTGCAATATATATGCTCGAGAGTTTGTCTAAAGTTCTTCCGTCAGACAAATCTTATTATTTAAAGCCTACAGCTACCAGTTTAGGTGAATCGAATTCTTCCAGTTAGGTTTGAAATGATACTTCAATTTGGCGAGTTGTTTATCTCATTCGCGGTGGGTGGTTATTTCATTTCGAGGATTCAATGCAAGTTTTAAAAACAACGAGTACACTAAACTGACATTACAAGAACCGGGAACGGTCAATACGACTCGGGGAACGCAATATTTACAATATCTGCAGCGAGCTTGGCGTTTTAATTGGATGAGCTACTAAAACCAGGAACGGGGAACAGGGAACATTCGATATCTACAAATTCTGCAACTTTCTTAACTGTTAAAATCCCCCAGCTTTGTTCACACCTGCAAACTCATTGACCGTTCCCCGTTTTAGCAACTTCCTTCTTAACTGTTCGAATCCCCAGTCTTCGAATAACTCATTGTAGATTTTCATACCTCTAGAGCCTTACTGGCCGTTGCCCGACTCCCACTGAACGTTCCCCCCGGGGGGGTACCCCTTGGAAATTTTGGTGGGGGTGTGCCGCCCGCATCTCCAAATCCAGACCCAATTTCAGACCAAAAAATGTCACTTTCCCGGCCCGTTTTCAGACCTGGCCTCAAAAATCCATACCCGTTTTCAGACCTGTTTTCAAGACTGTAAGCATAGCATATACATCAGAGCTGAACGGAAGTCAATGTAACAAAGATGAATAGGTAGGTAAAGTTTAACTGGAATGATATAAAATATCAATTTTCTTTCTCTCTCACACCAGTTATTCGCCCCGGTTGCTGGGAAGAAAAGTAAGTTGATAAGCTTTCGTGAACGTTCCCCGATAACCATACCATGTTTCAGACCAAAATGTTCAAAATCTGTACCCGTTTTCAGACCAAAACGGCTCAAAAACCATACCCTTTGGGGTGGCACATACCTCTAATATTGTGGATATCACGGAGAGATATTCTTTTAGCTTCTTTATTGCTTCGAGACACAAGTCCTAATAATAATAATCCGGGAGTGGCTATCTAAACTATCTATGTGCACGTGGTTCGCTGGGGGTCTGACGAAATACTAAATTTAGGGTCCAAGTCCTAATGTTCACTACACTACAATACCTATATACCTGATATAGGGGAGTATCCCCCCCGGGACGTTCCCCATTCCTGGTATGGTTACCGTAACGTCCATTTCATATAAATGCTGTTTATTAAATAAGCAAAGTCATCTTCATACTGCCACACTGCTTTGTTGTTAATGAGATAGTTTTGTTGCCCATGCAACTTAAATTGATTTTCTATTACTAAATTTGTTTTATTTTCAAATATAATTGTTTTGTTATCAATACAACAAAACTCGTTGCAAGTCATTATTTAATTGACAGGTGTGTTTCTTAATACAAGATATCTCGTTAACGCAAAACTGAAAAGTCGTGCAATTTTAGGCAGAGTTTCTCAGAAAAAAGCAATTTCTAGGTCGGAAGCATTCCTTTAAACGCAAACATAAAGTCATTCTGGTAGCTTAAGCTTTTTGTATTCGTCACATTAGCTCATAAACAGGCTCTCATCTACAGAATCGAGGGAAAGAAATTTCCCAATGCTCTAATCGGAAGCCTGTTTCAGTCCAAAGGCTACTATACGATTGTTCAGTTGAACAAAACACACTCAATTGTATTTCAAACAAGGATGGCTAAAACTCAACTGAATGAACGTAACTTGATGGCTTTATTTCATAATCATATTTATGCCATTCGTTCACCTGAAATACGTATGGATATTTCCAATCAAACTCGTCTCTTGGAAATATGATTGAGTTTAAACCCTGCTCTCGACACTACTGCATACATGTACTAGAACATAGGTTGTCATTCACTTGTCCCCTTTGCATGATGGAGAATGGAAGGGGTGGGGGTAGTTTTTGGAAAACCCATACAGATTGATTTCTGCATAATTCAAAGTCTGCTCCCTAGCTCGCAGCTTTTCCGCTCCATCACTGAAAGAAGAATCGCGAAAGCTCACGTACAATTACTTTATTACCATATACAGTTAATTATAGCGTGTTATTATATACTTATTATTATATACAGTCAGTTATGGAGCTCAATTTTCGCTTCGAGGATAGATCGCGTTTAAACTTTCTATATCTCGACTGTTCTTCTCTGAGTTCAAATGTTGCCATTGCAATTAATTGTGTCCAGGATTTTGCCGTTCGTCAAGGCAGGAATAGTCTCTAATTAAGAAGGTTCACGTATGACGGCATTAAGAGCTCAACTGAGTTCAAATCCTGCCCCCGACTCAATGGCGTACAGCACTCTGTCTCGCATCGTCTTATCATCCTTGAAAGGCGGTAGTTTAAGAAGGTTCATACACGTACTAGCCGACGGAAGCCGATCTTCGTCTCCTGCGTTGTGTATGCAGAAGGCTGGGTACAACTCCTGCAAATGGAACAAACGCTTAAATCTCAAAGTGTCGTTCAATAATATAGACTTAGCAGGCTTAGTTCAGTTGGTTAGTGCGTGGCCTTCGGAGCTGGAGGTCCCCAGTTCGATTCTCGGTAACTCCAACTTCTGCTTTGACTTCCTTAAAGTGCGCACCGAGGCTGCATGTTTATCAGTTAATTACTGTCACGTGTTACCCTCGTTAAAAAAAGTTGCTTTCTCTTGACCTTTTTTTGCTACAATTATTAATCTACACGCACACAGACAGACAGAGATCAACTTTTTGGCTGTCAAAATTAGTTTTGGCTTGTAAAGATGAAATAAACTCTTCTCCAACGTAGCTTGGAATGGTTACAAGCAATTTTAGTCTTTTTAATGGTAACTTGGTTCTTCAAGGACATCGTTTGAGATATCCTTAAAATGTGAAGGTACATAAACCCTTTAAACTAATTACGTTTATGTTTATGAGATGAAATGAAATAAAACAACCTCAACAATGAATTTAAGGTTACTGTGCAGTCTGAAGTGGGGGGAACATGACTTTGACTTTAGCTAAACTTGGTAGCCATTGCAAAAGATCTTTAGGACAGTAAAATCTCAAACTTTTGCCAAGATATTGCGAAATGTATCACCGAAAAATAATAAACCAGTTTCGATATATTAAAATTCAGCCTGAAATAAAACACATCAAAACGAGGCTCTGGGGAATAATCCATACAAACTCTATACTTTATTTCCAGAGCCTCGTGTTGATGTCTTTTGTTTCGAGCTGAATTTTAATATATCGAAATTGTTCAATTACACTCAACTGCCCTTTCTTCAAGGTCTATTTTCCTCACGAGTAACACGAAAGGTTACCACTCGGTCAATTTTGGAAAAGAACTTTAAATGTCTCTTTAGTTTCCTTCCCAGGCCCTTTGTTCCTCATTTGCGCGCTCAAACTCTTTACTAACTCAACTGAAAATTGAATCTCGCAGTAAACAAAAATCCTGGACACGGTTATAGCAAATCGACGGCACAAATTGAAGTTTTATTTAGTTTGGAACTCGAGAGTGAAAACCGTCGGGTCAGAAACAACTCGGTTTTTAAAAGTATATCACGATTTTCCAAAACGTAAACTTACTATCATTTAGATATTTATCGCTATCCGACGCATGTTTACGAAGATACGGACTAAAAACACACACTACCAAAGCTTTACGTTAAAGCCTTACGTGAAGGGTTGTTCGTACGAACCCACCATTTTGGAATTGATCAATCTGTAGTGTTATCACTTACACTAAAACCAAGAAGGGGTGGTCTTGAACAACTCGTCACAAACTTGAGGAGACATCGCTTCTGCTGGTCCGTAAACTCTGATGCTGCTCTCCAGAATGACTGAATAACTGGATGCTCGTCAGTAAAACCCCCTGAAATACAGCGGAAAAATACATTAGTCCAGTTTCTTATTCCATGATGCCGCTGATAATAATAATAATAATAATAATAATAATAATAATAATAATAAACATTTATTGGCTCTCCTATAAAGACTATTCTGAACCAATTTACAGTAACTATATATGCCGCAATGCTTCTTAGACGAAATAAGACAAAAAAATACTATAAAGAAATTCTTGTACTTTGTTTAATAATAAACATCATTTTTTCTGGCTTTGGCTACTTGAACTGCTCTGGTAAACACGTCGTATCTTTTCCGTAGTTTCTGAAGTGGTAGATAACATTTTTTATTACATGGCTGACTTCGCGCGCTGTGATTGGTCAATTTCAGATCCGTAATTAGTCGTATGGACCTCTAGTTCTGGAGCGGCCTTCCTTGCTTCAAACAGTCAAAAAAGCCATATAATAAACATCTTATTAGCCTCGTTTGCTCGGTCCGTACGTCAAGTTATGGATCCTGGTTTTTTCCTTCCTTGTTTTCATGGCACAAGGAAAACACTCGGTCCATAACGTGCCGTACGGACCGAGCAAACGAAGCTAATAAGAAGTATTTAAAGGGGATGTCTCACATGAAACGGCCTAGTTGTTTTGTTGCGTTGTCTAATTTTATCTGTCAAACTAATGACTGTGTTAAACACTGCATCTTTCTGTCGCGAATAGTTCCGGAGAGTGCGTTATTTCAAAGAAAAAGAAGAAAAACTTAAAAATTGTATGTTGTGCCGTTTAAATGTGTTCGCCAGGTCGAAGAGGTCTCAAGCAATCCACTGATTTTCATTACTAGTACTGTTTATGCTTCGCAGATAGTCGAAATTTAGAAAACACAAATTTTGCAGTCTATTCACTGCAATTGATGTCTTAAACTGTGATGTCTTAAACTTAAATTTTAACACTTATTCTTATCTTAAAACCTAACCATTACAGAATGATAAAATTGTATCACAGTAATCAGTGCTGCAATTGCTATCAAATAAAGCAATACAAATTTCAGTATGCGTGATTTGACATTCGGGTGGAAGTTATTCATGACATACTACTACTGTCATTCGAGACAGAGTTAAACTCGTTAACTTTCTCATTGCAAAACCAAAACGAAAGTTTATGTTCTTTAAACGTCAGCTCGTACCTGAGTAGTTGGTGTGTTGTCTCAGATCTTCCAAGTTAATTGGAACAGGAGCGCCTGAGATAAGAACCTGAAAAATAATGTCGCTTAGAATCAGTCGATTAGTCAACATTTCTACAATCATCCTACAATACTTCAGCAGCCATCCTACAATGGTCAATGCATGGTTCCTCTCGTTCCCTACCCTCAGAGGGAATAATGTGTTAGAATCAGTCAAATTTGGAAAGGTTTCTACAGCCATTCTACAATCATCCGAGGATCCAATTGTTTCCTACCTCCTTATGGGATGTGACTAACCAACGTTTCTACATCTACTTAACAATCTTCCAAGGACTAATCCACCCCCTACCCCCCCCCTGAGTGGGGATAGTGTGGGTAGAATCAGTCAATCAACCAAAATGTCTACAACTACTTTACAGTCATCCATAGATCCATCCACTCTGAGTGGGGACAATGTGGCTAAAATCAGTCAATCAGCCAACATGTCTACAATTATCCATGGATCCATCCGCCTCCTACACCCTGAGTGGACAATATGGCTAGAATCAGTCGAGCAACCAACATGTTTACAACTACTTTCAACCATTCATAGATCCACCCGCCCCCTATACCCTGAGTGAATAATGTGGTCAGAACAGTCGCCCAACCAACATTTCTACAGCTATTCTACAATCATTTATGGATTCGCCCGCTCCCTACCCTTCAAACTAGAAATCCTTCTTCACCTGTAACTCGTTCTGATCGAACATTCTCAGCCAATTGAGATTGATGACATTTGATAAACCAGTTCGGAATGCCTGACAGTGTGCCCGAATCTGAAAAGATATAATAAGTCTTATTCATTGCTTGATTTGCAACACAATTGAAAAACTCAAGTTTACAATATGTCTTTGAAACCTTCTTTGCACTAAAAGTTAATATTTACTAACGTTGAAGACATTTTAAAATCTCTAATGACTACCACCAGGCAATAAGAACTATTAAAATGTGTCCGATTTCTTAACACAGCATAGTAAAACACTGGTTTGAAAACGCTTCGTACGACATTTGAATAAGGGGAGAGATCTGGCGTTCCTAAACTTCCTAAACACAAACTAGCTTTATTAAGCCTTGCAGCTGATTTTAGGACAGAAACTAACCACATTAAACTGTCTACTGGTTCTGATTATGTCTTTGAATGGGTCAAACTATTGAGTTAACTTCCAACTTAGGTTTTGCCTTAAATATTACAGCTGCGCAGCTAGAGCTTATTTAATACAACTCGGTCAGTTTCCTTGTTATAAACTGATTTTTGTTATCTATTTTTGTTGTTGCACAAAACACAAAATACATTGAAATGCATATGAATATATAGAAACGCGCACGCTTATAATTACTTACAAAAGAACGTTTACATGCATATACACATACCTACACGTATACCTACACACTCTCATGCACATTCACGCATACACACATATTCTATGGGAATATAAAAGAAAAGCTAATTCCCAGTGGAAATTGTCTGGGCTTTGCTAAATGTAACAAAATAGAGCTAAGAGGTGCAACTTGAACACTCGTCGAGAAGTATTTGTGTGGATTAATCTATGTCCCTCGAACGTCGAGATAAGACGGTAACGGATGGTGTGGGAATAGAAGGTCTTCCAAATATCAAATCTTATGCATGGTCAAGGATTGAAGGCCCGGGGCAGTCGAAGATCTGACCAAAGCAAGCACGTTCAGTGTTTGGGAGAAAATGTTGAGGAGAGACGATAAGAGTATTCTGGCACACAGAAATTTTCCCATGTCTACCCTTCAAAGTTCGTGTACCTGTTTGTTAAGCCTGTAGTCGGCCATCAGGTGAATGTATTCGATCCTGTTTGCATTCGTTACAGGGATACTGTGGCCTCCGGGTTTCAGTTCCACCTCCTGAAAAATAAAAGTAAAAAGCAGCTGATTTCCACTCTAAACCTGAAGAGTGATTTTAAAGGGTTCCCGCAGTTCATGCAGAGATATTAAAATAAAGTAAAATTTGGGGAAGGTCGAAGCATTTCTGAAGAGCGAGAGATAAATGATTTCAGTACATGTAACTTAGTACACACAATCGACTTGTGAAAAACAAGCAGATTGAAAAAAAACCAGAACAAGCCAATGGTTTAGGTGGTCAGGTAAATCGAAGTTGAAGTCGGTAAAGTTATAGTATAACAACTGTAGTGATATTAAAGGTGTGCAGACATATCTTTCGATTGTCGGGTGTAAACGACGGATTGAGCAATTTGAGCAGCAGATTGAGTTATTCTAACTCGTCCACCAAACCATCCAATACAGTGCACTGCATGTCGCTTATCTTAAGAAGTAAACTTTCCTAATCTCCATTTAGTTTTGTGGAGATCTGATGCCACAATTGAAAAGGTTATATAAGAAGCTTTTTGAAAGAATTCAAACAGGAAAAGACTGTACTCAAAAGGTTTGGTTTCAATAAAAGAATACTAGCAGACCATGTGCGAAAATAGTTGGCCTGCATCTTTGTACATCAAACTAAAGAAGACGTGCAATAGCCGTAACTACGAACACATCACTATCTACCCACAATGTTTCCACAAACCTGCTTCTCTCCCAACTCGTTGTTAACAACTGTAAAATTCAGTGACAGTTCTTCCACGTTTCCATCGAAATCCTTTAAGATAAGTAGATTCCTGGAGAAGAAACGAGTCAATTAGTGTCTAGAACCATAGTTTAATGGTACCTTTGGGAAATAATCAGTTTTGCAAGAATGTGATGATGAAGCGATGCCAATCAAGGTTATAAGAAAAAGCTTGGCGTTAGATATAATTCGAATCCTCAATAAGATACCAAGATTTTGATTCCTAACAAATGCAGACTTGGAAGAGCTGGGCCCTCATAACAGTTCTTGCTGACACTTGATGCAGTCTTACATGCCTGGCTTCGGTTTTACCGATTTCGCACCTACAATGAATGACGATTGCAGTGACGGATTTTGTACTATAATGAATGAATGGCCAATACAGGGCCGAACGGAAGAAGATTTGGATCTGTAGCTCAATACAAGGGGCCAAATATTTTTTTCATCTCGCCCGACCTGTCTAGGGGCCTGTTTCACGAATCCGAGTAGGGTGCCAACCGGGGCAATGTTTCCAATTCGGGTAATCCTTCCTCACGAAAATATCTGGAACAGTGTACATAAATTCACTGCTTGTTGGAAAAGTTGAGTTGTAGTGGTGGTGGTGGGGGTGAGGGGGGGGGGCTGTGGGAAACGACAAAGAAGCACATTCCTGTTGGGCTAAACTAATACAAAAGCAAGAAGACGCCAAAATGGAAATAATTGGTCATTTTCTTGATAACGTCATATACTACCACTACCAAAAAATTTAAATAAGAAAGAAAATTCCTAAGGCACTCTAGTAGCTGTAGTAAAATGGTCCATGGGATCGTGTGAAC
This sequence comes from Parazoanthus swiftii, assembly GCA_025403585.1. Lineage (NCBI taxonomy): Eukaryota > Metazoa > Cnidaria > Anthozoa > Zoantharia > Parazoanthidae > Parazoanthus > Parazoanthus swiftii. The sequence continues at coordinate 10,205 of JAOBYE010383201.1, forward strand.
GTCCTGTTGTTTCATAGGTCTCTTCTGAAATGAGTACCTGTACATCTCGGGGTCCAGGGATTCAAGGTGGTGAATATCCACATCGGCGCCTTGTCTACTTAACAACTTGCATAGGAAGAAACTTGAGAGCGGTAGTTCCACCAACATGTTCTCGTACAAAGCCTTGGAAGGGGTAAAATTGAGCTGGTTACGAATTGTTATACGGTCTTTGTTTACTTCATTCTCTTAATAATTATGATCGACTTCGTAATAGCTTGTACAAAGTGTGTTGTAGACGTTAGTACATATTGGTGCAATGATCAACGGTTTTATCGAAAATAAATGCTGCTTTTGCTGCTGATGATCATGATGAGGATGATGATGACTTATGATGATGATGATGATGATTATGAGGAGGAGGAGGAGAAGGATTATGCGCAACCACGAAACTGCATAAAGTTGTACTCTGAAAGATTAATCACTTGGAAGACACAAGGCCCAATTGGCTTAAATGATGGACTCGCAATTCGAATACATCCAAAGTATCCTATACTAGAGCACGGCCTATCCAGAGATTCTCGAGTACGTAAAATTATACTGAGCGCCAATATCGCCTACTTCTATGGAGTCTGCCACCTTAACTAAACGTTTGGAAATAATGTTGAGGCAAACACTTTTTCTTGAAAAAATTCAAGTCTAAACCTTGGCCGACTCGAAAAAAATACTATAACTTACTCTGATTGATTGCCGTAAAGTCTTCACTAAAACTCGGTAAGAAAAGCCCGTTGACATACTACAAGTTTTCACTGCTGCGTGACCTCCTAAAACAAGACTTTAGCTTGAAATTTGCTCCTGGACTTCCGCCCAATCGAACAAAACAGAACAGCAAACTGCGTGTCAGAAGATAAATTTAAACATAGTTACATGTAAACAAGACAACTGATTATATAGCCCGGGCAGTTTTTTTGCTGTGTATGTTTTTGTTCTCTATCTCTTTTGTTCTTTGTTCTTGACCATGCACAAAACACAAACGTTATTGAAATACATACGAACAATCAACTAGTAGAAATATTTGGGTTCACACGTTAAACAAAACAATGCGCAAGGTCACAGTTTATTCAACACAAGACAAGACAGCTTTGTACACTCTTTATGAAGTTTGTTGAGCTACACAACGCGTTAGTTCTAACAACTATGATTCAATAATCACGATTCACAATTCTGAAGACACGTGTAATTTGTGACTGGAGTATCACTACACTGCGAGCGGTCTCTTTATGTTCCTCAGAATCAATCGAGGAGACAGAAAAATCGAACGGCGAAGCAGCGAGCGAGTCGGCAAGAAACTGGCTAGCAGTCTCTCGCCGAATGGCTCGCTGTTCGCCGTTCGATTTCGGTGTCTCCTCGACTGATTCTGAGGAACAGAAAGAGATTGCTTGCAGTATAGAGTATTACTGCACCAAAAGACGGAATGTGCGGCTCTTTATGATAAATAATTTGATTGACAGCAGCTGGCAACAAGCGTTAAGGCATTGAAAATACGTAAAGCACCGTGGCAAACGGTAGTAAAGGAAAGCCTTACCTTCCCCAGCATTCTTCCGAGAAAATGATAATGCTTGAGATAATTGGGAACAATCATCTGGGCCTGACAAAAACAAACATGAAACACATATTAGACTTTCAGTGGGTATTAGATACGTTTAGAAGGTAAACGCCCCTGATGCAGCAATATTTATATTATTAGGTTTGCAGTCAACGGACGTGATCCGAGAACCGCATTCAGAAATGTTTGTTGTATTTACAGTTATATTGTCTTACATTGTTTTTGAGTGGCTTTGAAGAAACTGATTGATTTTGACGTGGGGCATCGGACGTTACTAAAACCCGGAACGGAGATCAGGGAATAGGGAACGGAGTACGGGGAACGGTCAATATTCACAATATCTGCAGCGATGCTTAACATTTTTAATTGTTCAAATGCCTTCAAAGAATCTGTAGATTCTCACACCCCAAAACACATATTGATCATTCCCCGACTCTTATTGACCGTTTCCCCTTTTCCGGTTTCAGTAACGTCCAGGGGCATCTGCTGTCTTAAACTTGCTACCGATTAAGTTCCAAAAATTTGGTCAAAACTTTGACACAATCTTGAATCGCTATCACTCACTATCGCTACCACTGTCGCTGCACGCTATCTTCGACCACTGACAGTTAACCTTCAAGTATTCAAGTATTCAAGCTTACAAAACGGATACTTTTGAAACCCGGTGTCTTAAGCTGAAAGTTTTACTGTGCATCAATAACTCTGCACTCAACATGTGCTTCATACCTGCGGATTGGGGTACAGCTGGCTTTCTTGGGACTGCAGGAAGAACCCGACGTTTGGATGGAAACCAGCTTTCAACACTTCGTTTAAAAATTCCCTGAAAAGACGTTAAAATGGTTAATTAAAGATGGGAGAGAAGAAGTGGGAAAATGTAAGAATGATCGGCTTGAAGGGATAGGTTAAGCGGAAAAGAACATCAGAAAAGAACTTGAACAACAACGGGCTCATTGTCAACTGATATCAACCCGAATGACTGGGTACCTAAAGAGTCCTCCGCCATCCACACCCGCTTCGTCGAGCCCCTGATTATTGATCAGCCGCACACGAACAGCTTGCTTCAGGTTTGGTGCTGAGGAATAACAAAGAGGAAATTGACATCTCTTACTTTCCACCTTCCTCCTACGTTTTTGGACCTCATGTATTTGCTTTTTTACAAATTTCAGCAGTGACTTGTTTAAGAATTGTAATTTGATGATAGACACGGCGTTGACCTGAGATGATGTAATAAATTATAACTTATGCAGACAACTTGTGCAAATCAGGCTCGCAACCGTTCCATTTCTACTGTATTAGAATGTAAATTATAAGGTTAAGTCAAACTAAAGTAAAGCGAAGTAAAGTAAAGTAAAAAAAAAGGTAAAGAAAAAAAAGACAAGTAAAGTAAAGTAAAAATTAAGTAAAGTGAAGCGAAGTGAAGTAAAGTAAGTACACTATATTTTATTGAGAGAAACATTTACATCCATAGGTCGTACCCTTCCTTGTGTTCCTAAATTTCCTACTCTTTTCGAGAAGTGAGTGTTTTTTTAAGAGCCCTAGACTGGACCAACGGTTAAACATTTCTGTCCACGGACGGTGTGGGAAAAGAAAGACGCACAAAGTTCAACCCTCGACCAGAAAGGAGATTGTACCACACGGGACCCCTGGGTTGGTAGTCAGAGATCTTACCAACTGGGCTAACGTCGCACACACGCAAAAAACGAAAGACTTAACTAACAAATACAATGCACTTGTTGATAAGTTGACCACCTTGCCAGCGTCGGACGTGAAAAACCGTAGCCAGAAAAGCTAAATAAATACTCTTACCCTTGTTTTAGATGTCGTACCTCAGTCGAATATAATTTAAGCCCTTCAACCGGACAACAAAAGGTTCATTGCAAAACAAACTGTGAAATCCAAGTGACTGATCTCTTAATTTATCTCAAACTGTAATTTGATGTTTGCACAAAATAAACTCTTCAGCCTTCTATAATTCGCTTCGGAAGTAGATTCGTCTGGACGTCTAAAGACCATGAATTTTTCATGATTTTCTATAACTCTTTTCACGAAATCCACGATCTAAATTCATGAAAATATCTCAAAAATTGATGAATCATGAAGCTGCTTGTTACGATTTGACGATATGATTTTACCTCGTTAACACACAGATCTAATTTTCCTTGATTTGCCAGGTTTTCCTGGCCTTTTTTTTAGGAAATGTAGAACTCCATGTGCTTCCAGGTTTCCATAATTCGAGCGAAACCTGTAAAACAGGCCAAATGGTTCGACAAGCCTGGAAAAACAAACTCTATACAATTATCAAAAAGATTTAGAAAAAAAAAAGCCGGTGACATTAGCTTACCTTTATCTTCGGTAAGCTGGTCAAAGGCGTCCTGGTAGATACATTTTCTTTGTGCCTTGACTTCTATCGACGAACCCATCATGAATCTATGTAAATCTCCCTGCACCGAATTTCGATCGTTGCCAATAATTCGCTGAAATAGCTAAAGTAACAGTATTCAGTTAGCCCAGGCTACTTACTACAGCTGCGAAGTGTCTTCTGTTTGACTCAACTTAGATTGTTTACTCACGTAACCTTTCTAACATGGCTAAGGGCAGATGCAAGTCGATGCAAGTCAGTACAAGTTTTAAGACCAGGCCCGTAGGCAGGATTTTTGTCGGGGGGGGGTGCGAATTTTGTAAACTTGGACTCTTAAAAGCCAAATTTATGG
>JAOBYE010383312.1:0-29581 GCA_025403585.1 Parazoanthus swiftii
TTAGTATGTAGTATGGCTGCATATTGTTACTCGTCTTTTGCATTTTGACTCGCCCTTCGGGCTCGTCAAAATACTGCGAGACTCGTAACAATATCCAGCCATACTACATACTAAACTGTCTAATAAGCTATATGTATTGTATTGTATTGTATTGTATGGTATCGCATTGTATTGTGTTGTATTGTATTGTATTGTGTTGTATTGTATTGTATTGTATTGTATTGTATTGTATCGCATTGTATTGTAGTGTTGTATTGTATTGTGTTGTATTGTATTGTTTTGTATTGTATTGTGTTGTGTTGTATTGTATTGTATTGTATCAATGTATTGTGTTGTATACTGTATTGTTACTACTGTGATGTATTGTGTACTTTGTTATTAAAGTGCTGGTTTGTTGTTGTGGTCACTGTTGAGAATATTCCTGTGTGGTGACTCCTATACTGACATTATAAACTTTTATTTATCAGATTAACAGAACCGTTAGAAGGGCAGAACGGTGTTGCTGAGGAGAAGGCCGAGCTTGTTGTTCCCGTCAGTACTAGCACTGTAAGGCGACATCGTCTCTCATTGTATTCCTGTGTTGTGCCTACTTTAACAGTTACTTTGTAAGCAAATGTTCATTTTAAAAGACATGGGGCCAGCATTTGGACTATCCCAAAGGCTTTGTGGACGTCAAATTTTTCTCTTCGAGCAAAACATATATCTTTATCGATTGGGTATTTTATTGGCCGTTTTGGCATCGTTTGAAAATTCTCTTGATAATTTTTGTTTTGTATTGTAAATCGTATGCATGGTTGTTAAAAATGAACCTGTGTGAACGCTGTAATTTTATTGGTTCTAATTCTCGCTTTCTACTCTTCTGTAGATCATTATTCCGAAGTAAACATGGCGAGTCGATTCAAAATGACTACCAGTTCCCCATCCCTCTCCTCTCCCCGCTATAAGCCTCCCAAAACTCACAAGAAATCTAAACTAGCTGGACTTAATTTTATACTCAAGACTGTTTTTCTTTTCATCAGTCACCGTGTGAAAAGTGGGTTTTCTCATTATCTCGTCCTTAGCCAGCAGTTCTTTGTTAGTGCACGTTAAACCAACCTATGTGCATCGATCTACTGTTGTGTGTTAATATCAACCTTTGTATCAAACTGCTGCTGTATGTCAAAACTAACTGTTGTGGTTGTGTCACAGCACAAGGAAGAGCTACAGAGACGTAAGGAGGAAATGGCGCGTGCGGTGGACGCCACCAGGAGACGTCTAGAGGCTGTAAGTGAACCAGGCAGTGGTTTCTCCATTGAGGATGGACAGGGGAATGGGGATAGGCTGTGGTTTGTCCCAGTGGGGGTAGAGAAGGGGGGATTGGGATAGGATATCAAAGGTGCAAGGAGGACGCCACTAGGCCTTTGCAAATTATGATTTTTTTCTCACTATAATGCTTAATGCTCGATTTTCTCGCTAAAATGCTTTTGATAATATAAAAAATCCACTAAAATGCTCAAAAAATGCTCGTCCAACTGATGCAAAATGAGTAAAATTCAGTTCTGGAGGCTGGGCATTTTCAGTTTTTGAATATATATTTTGGAGTGATATTATAAATTACTACGTAAAACTAAACCACTATACTAGAATAATTGTACAACTGCTTGCCAGATGTATTGATTGTTAAATAAGGTACAACAAAGAAATCCATTGCTTATATTGTACTGTCTGCAGTTCGGCTATTGAGAGAAAACAGCAGGTAAAACCGATTTTAATTGTTTGTATTGCTGCTATTTTTGAATATCTGCCTTTGTTTTAGCTTTGGTTGGACAAATGCTAAAAAAATGCCACTATAATGCTAGCATTATGCTCGAATACTCGGCGTTCACTAGAATGCTCAAAAAAATGCTGGCATAGTTTGCAAAGGCCTAGACGCCACCAGTAGATGCCTTGAGGCAGAAAGTTACGACTGTGTCGTTATTGTGCAGTCCTGATCTCGTTTTGAATTATTAAAGATAGAAATGGGTGTTCAGCGAAGGACTTTGGAATTCTTTCTTGTTGCATGGACAGTCAGCGGAGAGCAGATAAACGTTTAAGTAGTTTTCAAAATTGTAGCAAAGTTATTGGCAAAACCTATTTGAGCATGTTGAAGACGACAGCAGGTTGGTGGGTCTATGTAGTGACCGAAAATGTTGTTTTCAAAAATCGAAATAGCAGCCATCCAAAATACTATTTATGTGCAAGTTGGAGGTTTTTCATTTTCTTGAATGAGAGGTCGTAGCAGACGGTTGAAGTTTTAGTTCAAGTTTTTGAACTTGCCGTCCGCAATTTTAAATTCTGCAATAAAGATCTTCTGATTTATAATGTGATGTCATTTCCGGTGACCTTAAATAGTCAAAATTGTTAACATCAGCATAATTGTGATCTTGTGGCAGCTCGGATGGAAAGCGAAGGAAGAAATCACCAAAAAGTTTCCCTCATCATCAGTATCATCTGCCGCTACAATAACCACGGTATCCACGTCGACCACAGATGCAACCACCCATCCATATTCTTCTACTCCAACACCAATCGTTACCATGACAACCACCACCATATCATCCTTAAAACTCTCAGACTCGTTAAGGTTATCGTCAGTGACCTCGTCGTCAGTGACATCAGTGACCTCATCAGTGACCTCATCATCGGTCACCTCATCGTCATCCTCGGTAACTTTACTAGCGTCAACGGTGACGTCATCAAGGTCTTCATCCGTGTCTGCATCCCCTGTGACGTCACCCATTAGTTGGAACAGACCGACGTCGTTAGATCTGAGTAATATCAGTTCATCGTTTGTTCCTATCGCCATGCAAGACAAACCCCAAGCTTCTGTCAAAGTGGAGGTGAGTCTAAATAAACTCTCTTTGTTTGTATCTTTTCTCGGCATCTCAAACATTTGTTTGTAAACTTGGGGAACACTTGGTGACTAGCACTTGTTTAATGGTTGATCACGATTAAGTTACAGTGTTTCCTGCACTAACAGTTTCCTTCTCATTTTGTAAAACCTTTGCACTGATTCCTAAATTCTGCAAAATATCTAGCTTTACTTGTGTATTACTGGATTTTAACATCTGTGTTTGTGTGTGTGTGTTTGTTTAACATTCTTCCTTATTGTCTCCATTCTGCCTTTTCAGCATGGTGATGCAGTTTTGCCCCACTTTTATTCACGAAACTTGTTTTGATTCTAGCACAAAATGGGACCAACACTGGGAGTATTGGATAAGAAAGAAAACAAAGAGGATTTAGTGCCTGAGAAGGACACTACTGAATCGTACAAAAACATTCGAAATGGAACTGGCGAGACTCTTCAAGAGAAGTCAAACAAATCTACAGTGGACCTGATTGCTTTCTTCACCACTTCAAAAACTAATACTGGTTCACCTAAAGCTTCTAAACGAAAAGAGAAAGACATCTCCAAGTCGCCAATTACTGTCAAAAGTGACGAGACACCAAAGACTACCAAACAAGAAAGAAAACTCGATCGTAAGGGCTCCTCTGGTTCCCTCAACTCGGAGAAAAAATCTTGGCGCAAATCTCTGGGATTGAGCGGTTTTAGCTCAAGGGAGAAAAAGGACCGTCGAGGTTCTGCTCCCTTGGATCTAAAGCCTGGGGAAACTATTTCTTCTGCTGCAAAGAAAGTTCAATTGAGAGACAAGAAGGGCCGCCTCTCCGCAGAAGAAAGAAAAGCTAAATCAAGGTCCATGGGCGATATTAATCAGAAACTAAAAACATTAGACGAGGTATCAATTCTTGATCCCACGTCTCCCATCACTCGAGTAGTTTCTACTACTGATATACCAAGTGCTGTAGAAAACCAAGAGAATCCCGTTCAACCCAAAGCACCACGTCTTTCTAACACAACCTCAGACGTAAGCCTTTCTCGTACAAGTCCTGTTAGAGCAGTTGAACTTGGTAAACCAGTGGAAGTGAGCATACACATAAGTCCACCTGCAAAAGAACATGTTGTTCCTCTGATAAGCAAGCAACCAGTAGAAAAAGATGTTTCCACAAGGACTGAGGAAGGCGTTTCATTGCCGAGTGCAAAAGAGTTTTCTCGCGAACCCTCGACTTTTACGTCACCGCCTCGTCCGATTCGGCTTTCAATGTCGGAAATGAACTTATCCACCATCGGTCACCCGTCAATGGACAGAAAACTCCCGGCTGGCCGGGAACAGGGTGAGTAGCATCTCCTGTTTAGTGTCCGACAGTCTCTGTACTCTTGCACGTGTAGCAGACAGTAATAACGTTTTGCCCGTTTTTGAGAGATGGTCCTTAAGACTAGACTTGCTTCGCCTGTCGGGACATCTGTTCGTTTTTCTGACCATCTCTCGGTCGCGGGAAGAATGTCATCTGATAGGTCAGACCCAAGAGGAGTATATTTACTGATAATATATCACATGAATTAATAACATATTCTATTCTGAAACTGAAAAGATCAAAATAAACTTTACTGTGCCGCTATGAAACAGCCAGTATTTATTATGTGTCGATATGGTGGTGACTTAAAAGTGAAATTTTGAATCTTGCGAAACTTGAGAATACAATTCTGTTTCAACCTGTCACTGCCTTGGTTTTATGAAGAATATCATGAGTAACGTGCGAATTAACATGGTTTTGTCAATGGACGAGTCAATGCGTACAAAATAATTTGCAAAAAAAAACCGCAAGAAGCACTACAAGTTTCTATTAACCACAGTAAAGTTGATGATCTTAAGAAGTTATGTTTGTTTTATTGTATTATATTTTAGCTTACTTTATGTTATTCAGTTTATTGTGTTATTATTTTGCTAACTTCTCCATTTCAAACAAACAACAACCTACAATAATATGTAAACGACAATGCAAGGGACAAAATATAGTAAATAAACAGAATTATGGTAAGGAAGGCGCCTCTTCCACAAAGGAAACAGAGCGGGTGTGTTGGGCGTACGGAATACAAGTTTGCTATTGCTTGATTTTGATTTTATCTTTCAAATCCCATTTCCCGTCAGATTTGGCCTCGTCCGGCCCACCGATAGCTGAAGTGGCACAGGAGGCGCTGCAAAACCTGGTTAAAGCCTTCAAGAGCGTGGCAGACATTCACAACAAGGTGAGCACATCCGCTCCGTGCACTGTTCACTTAAGGGGCCGTCGGAAAATCGATTCCGTCCCGCTTAACGTCAGTTGGACGTTAAGAGGGGGGGAGGGGAGTAAGGAAGGTGACCGTGGACGTTAAGGAAAAAAGCTTGAAATAATATAAAAAATTATTAGATTGAGCTTAGAAATTCAATTCAATACAATTTAAATGGAATCAATGAACAATTCGCTTTAATGATATCTAAATAATTGCCCTATTCAGTTGTGATATGTGTACATTCTGATAGGGACAAATTTATGTTATACCGCGTTTCAGGCATCAAAGGCTACCAGGTAGGCAGCATTGTTCCATCAAGTCAGTAAAAAGGACAATGCTTACAAAATTAAACAAAATTTGCAATAACAAACTGAACTCCCCTGGCCGCCTGCATGCTTTGATTATATGAAAAAAGGTGCGGATGACGATTATTTGTGCTGTGTGGTATTTTATGTTTATAATTCAGCACATGTGACATAAAGGTATGTTTATATCTATACTTTCTGCAATGATTTTGTCGAATGTTTACATTTATGTATGATAAAAGTGCTTTATAGCGACCACTCGCGGTAGAGAAACATCAACATGTCATGTCGTGTACCAAAATCATAACACTATTATAAATATTACCATATATGAAAGATAGATTACAAAAAACAATAGTGGACGTTAAGGGAGAGGGGGGAGGGAGGGGGTAAGACCTTAACGTCCAATTGACGTTAAGCGGGACGGAATCGATTTTCCGACGGCCCCTAAATGAAGTTAGTTCCCACTAATAACTAGAAGGCGGTCAGCGGGTTTATAATTATCTCATGGTTTGATGGATGCATAGTGAAGCGGAGGACTTAAACTCTTTAATTCTAGAGGCAGAAACAATAGGTAGACAGTTCCAGATCCTAACAGCTCTTGGCAAGAGTGAGTATAGGAATATGCGAGGTCATTATTGCTATAAGAGATATCGAGGTTACCAAGGTCTGCCAAAAGTCGGTGGAAAAACAAAACCAGGGTTGAATGAAGTCCGGGGAGTTTCGCAGTGGGTCGGGAATTCAAGTCAGGGAAGAGCCAGGATAGTGTTTTTTGTTTAGGCTTGTGCGAGCTACTCTTTCATCGAGCGTACTGAATGTCTTCACAAAAAACACCCCTGCTTAGCTGTCAGACAGTTTTTTGTGGGTGAGGGAAGAGTCAGGTAGTTTTTACTTAATTCGTCCTGGTGTGTGGCAAGCCTGTTAATTGCACAAAGTTGACCGTGCATGTGGTGCAGTTCGCCTCTGGTATTTCAAACACTCTTTTTGTTTTATGAGGACCTTGTTTATTGGAACGTTGCCCAAAAAATTTGAAGAAAATGTATTGGCACAGTTAAGAATATCCTCAAGCTCAGCCAAGTTTTACATGTAAGAAAAGAAAGAGTGTAAACCGCAACGGACATTAATGTATTTGTATCTAATGTATTTTGTACTTCGCTGACAAAATTAACAAAACACTTAACAAATCCCTACTTTTGTTGTTAGACTTTAGAACAAGTTCAGTCAGAAGAGAAGCCTACCAATCCTTGCAATGTAATACACTATTACGTTATTTGGGCTCTGGTGAAACATTTATTCAATCTCTTGTTTTGTTGTTAGGCCTTAGAACAAGCTCATTCTGAAGAGAAGCAAAGAGTCCTCACCATGCTCTCGGACACATTCACAGACATGGAGAAAGAAATCCAGACTTGCCGGCACCTCCGACGGGAGCGTGTTGGTGTCTCACCGAGAAACTCCGCTCATATGGAGAACGCTCGTCCCCTCAGCTCAATGTTTAGTTTCTCCACGTCTACTTTAGATACCATTAGACATGACGAAGCAAAGACCAGTAGTGGCCGACGGCAGTCGGAGAGCACAGCTGAACCGAGTGATCCCCGAGAAATGCTTGAAAAATATTCGGACATCCTGGTCGATTTAGTGAAACAGAAATTAACGGGAAACAAACCCAGCTGAAAATAGGGTGCGATACAGATTGTAAATATGGTTTACACAGGGGGTGAGGGAGGGGGCGGTGGATTTGGAAGGGAAGGAAACGGCACTGAATTAGGGAGTCGAATTCAGTACTTTGAAACTACACAAGAGCTGCCGTATTCGCTGAATACTTTCACCCTTGCGCACGTGCGTCGGAGCTCGATCATCTTTGCGGTTTAAACTTTGTTACAAAAGGGGGCTCACCACCACAGTAAATGTACTTTAAGGACCAGGTGGGTTAAATTAGCTCTCTGCTTAGCGAAATCTCGTCTCACGCCTGTTTTGACGTATTACAACCTCTGTGTGTTTATGTTAGAAGAAAAATACTGCTAGATCCTGATAAACTGGCTAGCTCATTTAATTAGACCACCTTCCTAGAATGACAACTGACAGCTTTTCTTTTGGAGGAACGTTTCACCGTACATATTGGAAAATTTCGTCCACAAGCGGGCTGGCTTTGCAGTTGCGATGAGATTTTCCCGTATGAACACACGAAACATTTCATCAAAACAGACCAGCTTGCTCTGATCCATACAGGGCCGTAGCAAGGGTGGGGTCGGGGGACCCGTGCCCCCCCTCCCAGTTTTTTCCCCAGCCAATGTGTCAAATGTGTCGAGCTCTGCAAATTACTCCAAGTTTGAGAAAAAAATTGTCATGTTTTACTAGTTTTAGACACTGATTTTGTTTCAAATGATGTTTAAAACCCAGGAAACACGTTTTTAGACAAACTAATTTTCAAAATTTTCCGGGGGAGCATGCCCCCGGACACCCCTAGAAGGCTCACACCTTCGACTCTTGGCGGTGCTCCCCAGTTTTCAAAGGCTTGCTACGGCCTTGCCATATGAACAGGCCGTAATTCCCTTTTCCATTTGATGTGCATGTCAGAAACATATCTTTTGCCCTGACGATTTCTAAGCAGTTTCTTTTCATATTTAACAGTGTTAGCTTATGTAAACGAAAATTTCCTCTCTGCAGTGAAAGAAGAGGAAATCTGCTGTAGCTGAATAGATACGATACTTCGTGAATCGGCACTTTCAGCACAAAAAAAGCTGCATAAATTTTTAGCATGGAATGGATTTAAAGACGTTCATGCACTGTCCACTGCGGTTTCAAGAAATGACATTCACATAATTTATACTGTAGCACTGGAACATAATGTACATATATTTTTTGATTAAAGAACTGATGCAAGTACATTCTGAGATGTTGTTTTTTAAGAGTTTACTTGACCACAGCAAAGCTGCTCTGAGATTCCATGGGTTCTTTGCTTTTGCCAGTTCTGGATGACAAAACCAGAACGAGGCAAGCCCCCAGTCAAAAAAATTCGAAAACCTAAATAATCTTCCAGACCCGAAAGGTCAAAGCATAAACAAGACCCTTGTTTCAAAAAGCGTCAAGAGGTCAAAACTATAAATAAGCCTCGGTCTTCAAAAAGTCAAAAAAGTTGAAATTTGGTAAATGGACTTGCCTTAACTAGAATGTATCCTAAATCTGATAAAAAAAAACAACAACTCGGCACAGCACAGCACAACACATCACAACTCCAAAAATGTATATCGTGATTTCAAGGGAGAAAATTAAACCTTAACGATATCCAAAGTCAAGTCATGGTACTGTGTATTATGTGTAAAACAAACACGAAGCCCGGATGCAACGTTGGAGAATGAAGTGCGATTGGGAGAAAAAATGGAATATATTCACTCGAGGAAATAAGCACGGTAAACGATAAGGCAGATACACGTTTCATACATCGCACTTGGACCGACAGGTGTGATAAGACAGATCTTTTGTTGTTGCTAGAAAGGCCCCATGGACGACCTCGGGAACAGCCTAAAAACACTAGATATGTAACAGCTTTCTCATCAATATTTGTCATGTCAACAGAGCTTCAGTTTTTAGTTCTTTCTGTATTTACCGGAATGATACATTTCTTTTTTTTTGCAACCAATCAAAGCATGCGGGTATGAAAAAAATGTTATAACCACATTCTCATTTATTGTTACAAAAATAAAACTGTTACCACGAGCACGCCGAATGTGCTCTCGTCACACCGTAAAATCAGGATCACTATCGAACACTTATATCGAAGAACCAATTCCGGTCAAGCCCAAAGCGGATGCCGGGCTTGCGCAATCTATTTTCTGAAAGCTTACAGCAATTTAGCCACTTATGATATTGCTAAATCCTGTCAGAAAATTTCTCACGCTTCTTTCCAAAATGAGTGCAAGATCTTTTTTTAATTGTTGCTGTAAAGAAGAGATCGGCTATTTTTCGTGATCAAATGAATAAAACTCAAAACTTTTCAATCGTTTCTCAAAATATGTGATATGCCAAGTTGGCACTTGCTTAACTTCTATTTACCTGGATATAACCGAAGACACAAAGTGGTGTTATTTAGATGTCTTTGTCTTAATATTTTACTTGGTCGATATTTTCTTGTGGTCATTTTTGATGACTTTGATAATGACGTAATTTGTTAACGCAAAACTTAGGTAACATGCCTAATAGTAATCAAAAGGCCTTGAATGTCTAAAAAATGTAAGATACCAGCTTTTATTCCAAAATGCCGCGTAACATACACTTTCTAAAAGTTCTTCTAGTCAACAACAAGGAATGATTTTACCGTTGTTAAAAAGAAAGGTTGGATTTCGCAAAAAACTCTTTGAGGTAAAATTTTATTAAAACCTTCGGAAACAACGGGCTTTACAAAGTATTGACACAATTGTGAGCAGCTGAGCCGCCAAAGGAGCAGCCTTGTTCTCTTCTACTCTGCCGGATAAGGCGGCTATTATATGCTAAGAATAGCTCCATCTCCATTGTAAATTGGTATTCATAAATATTTAAAACCAAGTCAAAAATATGTCTAGTCATCGTCAAAGTAATTAGCGATAACGGCGAACACGAAAATGGACTAGATTCCAGAATGTGAGAAACGAAACAAAGCACTCGTCAAGAAATTGAGGACATGTCAAATCTGACGAAGATATTTTATTGTCTTTAGAGAAAGCGTGACTGCAAGCCATCTGAATTAGCTGTAGAACGCGTGGGTGGTATTAAAGACTTAAGAAGTAGACGGACGTGTTGTTGTCCTTGAATTACGTAATGTTGCGTTAATGTTTTGTAAGCGACAATTACCGATGTGGCTTGCCAATCAATACGTTTTGCGATCTAAATATATCAAATTTCGGTGTTTTATGGAAATTGTATTGTTAACTGATAAAAAAAAATCGTTTATTTTTATCAACTATATTAATGTTTTGTTTTGTCTTTTGCCGAAACCACGTGCTGGTACACGTGTGTCGGTAAACTCGATCTCCGATCACACACTTGCTCTCTGTCACACACACAAAACACATACAACGCACATACAACATACAAAACTGTTTCGGAATTCGTGCGCAATAAAAGATCTAGTAGAACACAAAGTGTACGATATATGGTATTGTGAATCACCCACTCACGTCCTCTTTCACGTACTTCCACCGATACTGCTCGGTTGCAGCACACCGGAACTGGCTTGCATTGTCAAACATATTGTTTCCTTTAGAGAAAAGATTTGGCAAACTAACAAATGCCAGTATTTCCGGTGGCCCTGGCTGCCAGCAAACTCGTGGATTAAAAAAAGGAGCTTAACAAAACAAAAAAGGGCGAAGAGAAAAAAAATAGAAGAACTTCAAGTTATTCGGGCGGCCACAATTTCGATTGCAAATGTCTGTATTATTAATAATCAACTACAGTCCTTAACCTCTCGGACAGAGTAGAGCCGATCGAGACTATCGCTCTCAGCAACGACACTAAACATGCGTAGTCCTCGCTTTTCTTTATTGTTAGTAGTTCGACAATTTTCTTGATTCAGACTGGGTTTTTCCTATCGAATGGATTTTTAGATGAGAGAAAGTCACATGTATTGTGCAAAACAATAGTGTTCGGAAGGTTGTTAATGATGAATTGTCTAAAATGTTCATTAGAGCACTGCCTTCTGGGACCGTTTGGGTAGATGGACCCAGTCCTTTTGTAGTTTTAAAAGTGGGGTGTTTCCATAACCCTGCTAACGTATTGGTGTTATTTCTCGTTTTCATTATGTCGATAGACTTAACAGGGGCTCTTCTTTCTGTGTGAATCTGCATTTGGATGACGCACCCGGACATCAGAGAAAGTAGATCTTTCCCTCTCCAAACGCCCGAGAGCATGGATGTCTAAACGATCATCAGGGGCTTTGTTGGCACCCCTGTTCAAGCTTTCTCCTGGCATCGCCTGCGGTACCGGTTCTATTTCAACGTCGTTACCATGTTTCACATCTCTGCCTTCAAGTCACGGAGCTCATAATTATTATTATATTATTATCATCATCATCATCATCATCATCACTACATCATCATTATTATTATTGTTATTATTATTACTATTGTAATGTGTTGTGCTGTGCTGTGCTGTGTTGCATTGTGCTGTGCTATTGTGTTGCGTTGTGCTGTGCTGTGTTGTGCTGTGTTGCGTTGTGTTGCGTTGCGTTGTGCTCCGTTGTGTTGTGCTGTGCTGTGTTGTGCTGTATTGTGTTGTGTTGTGCTGTGTTGTGATGTATTGTGCTGTGTTGTGTTATGCTGTGCTGTGTTGCATTGTGCTGTGCTGTTGTGTTGCGTTGTGCTGTGCCGTGCTGTACTGTGTTGTGCTGTGTTGCGTTATGCTGCGTTGTGTTGTGTTGTGTTGTGTTGTGTTGTGCTGTGCTGTGCTGTGCTGTGCTGTGTTGTGTTGTGATGTGATGTGTTGTGCTGTGCTGAGTTGTGCTGTGCTGTGCTGTGTTGTGTTGTGCTGTGTTGCATTGTGCTGTGCTGTGTTGTGTTGTGCTGTGTTGTGATATGTTGTGCTGTGTTGTGTTGTGATGTGATGTGTTGTGCTGTGCTGTGCTGTGTTGTGATGTGTTGTGATGTGTTATGCTGTGCTGTGCTGTGCTGTGCTGAGTGGCGCTGTGCTGTGTTCTGCTGTGCTGTGTTGTGCTGTGTTGCACTGTGCTGTACTGTACTGTGTTGCACTGTGCTGTGCTGTGTTGTGATGTGTTGTGTTGTGTTGTGTTGTGCTGTGTTGTGTTGTGTTGTGCTGTGCTGTGCTGTGCTGTGCTGTGTTGCATTGTGCTGTGCTGTGCTGTGCTGTTGTGTTGCGTTGTGCTGTGCTGTGTTATGCTGTGTTGTGCTGTGTTGTGCTGTGTTGTGCTGTGCTGTGTTAGGTTACGTTGTGCATGTTGTGCTATGCTATTGTGTGTATGCAGCTGTGAATTTATAATGACAAAGAAAGTCTGATGAAGATACCAAAGTAAATTTTCGTAAAGCCGCACCTGATTAGCATTCAATTACTGACTAAAGTTAGGAGCCAAAGTTGCTAAGCTTTATAGCTGCTATGAGACTTTACTCTACTGTAATTTGGACTTTAAGATCAATTCTTATATGCCTTCAATTAAGACAATACCAGTGCAGAATGAAACCTTTAAGTACTTTTTGCATTTTGCAGTTGTGCTATCACAGACACATAATCTAATTGCTTCTACGTGTGACAGGAACTATTCAATGTTTCTAGATTTGGCGTTAACCTGAGCAACGTATTAACAAGGATAGCTTTTAAGCATTCGTCATCTACCTGGTCACAAATGTCGGCAAATATCATATCCACGACGAACACAGTAACAAAGTAAACGATTTAACATTTAGTTACACATTAAGCGGTAGAACAAGAAAACTTAGTGTAACGTTTGACTTAATGAAGACAAGGTTGATTGCTTCAACGGTGTTAACTACCGCTACTCTTTTCGTATTGCACATCCACTTATCGATGTTGTCCCGCTATGTTTTAAAAAAAGTTATCTAGGAGTAAAGATATTGAGCAAAAAATAATTGAGCAACTTGCACGTTATACCAACTGCATGCCTGTTGAGGTTGACGTCAAAACCATTCATATTTTACCCTCATTGTTTTCTACCTCTGTGCAGTTTTGGTATGACGCTAAACATTTTTAAGTAGTTTTGAAAAATCTAAAACGTAAATGTCTTAACGAGTTTGTTTGTCCGCATTCCTTTCCGTGTCAGAGGCCAATCCAAAGACACGTTCTTGCAGGTTCTCTGATAACAATATTTCGCTGGTTATCAGTTTTTACGTAACTTAAACCGTGTCACGGTTTTTCTTAAACTTGTGGAATTAAAAATCCATCAACAATATTGGAAAGAGCATATCAAAATCAACAAAGAGCCGACTTTTGGATTGATACTTTGTGCGAAAGAAAAGAGCAGAGATTGCAAAGTAAAACTCGTAACAGTCGTTTCGTGGTATGCAAACTTGCTGATACATAACGTCAATTGACATTTCAAAAAATGCTACTTCTATGAATTTTAAGGAGCTGCTTCTGAACGTGTTGGCAGTTTTTCCATTACCCTTGATAATACAAATCTACTGGGAAAAGCCATGACAAGGTCTAGCACTGTACTTACCATGTCAAACTTTGATAAAAGTAGAATACTTTGATGTAGTAAGCTCAATTTGTAGTAATTGTATACTGATGTAGTCCATGTTTTCTTTTTTGTAAAATAAACTGATATCTTCGCAAACAGTTTGCTTTCTGTCGCAAATAGTTTGTTGATTACTGCATAGTAATCTCTGTAAAAGATTTTCTAAGCTGCTACTAGTAAATCCGTTTCAGCCTCCGAACGTAACGAGCCAAGAGAGGTGTGCATGTCAATGTCTGACGTAGCTTACTTGTTTTGCATATGGTTCAGTATTACGTATCTTGTAAATAAGTGTCACTTTCAGAGTCATAAGGGTTTTGTTGGTGGCCACCGTCCCTGTTTATGTTAATCTTGAAGTTCTATAGTTCTTTCAGATATTATCGATTATTTTACTTCTTCACCCAATATGTCATGTTCCTTACCTACCTTGTTCTGACTAAAGTTGGCTTATTGGTGCCATTACGCACCTTAAAAATAAAAAAATAACATTTTCTACAAATAAGAGTACGGCGTCCTTCTGCCTCGCGAGGCCGCAATGGAAATTTGTTTAGAAGAACTTTAGTGGGAGCAGCTCCTACTGTTGCTAAAATCTGTCGTGTTGGTTCTGCCAAACTAGTGGAACTGAGGTGACCACTCCACCCTAGCCCAAACACCAGGGTCGATCCACCTTATCGTCTGTCCAAGGCAAAGCAAGGCAGTACATTAGGTACTAGATTGGCTACAGGGGCTGCCAGGAGGAGTTGAGGAAGGACAACAACGAACCGTCTACGGGGCCCCTCTCCGTATTTTTTTCTCACGGTTTCCCCTTAAGTCTTGTCCATAATGATGCGAAGTAGCCAATAAAAGACGGGGCAGACGGCTCCCGCCTGCCTACTACAAATAGTCTGAGAATAATTCTTCTCTAAATGCTGCATTTATGGGTACGGATAGCTTTGTTTCCAGGACGATTCAAACGGATTGCAGTTTTCAGAGTACAGAATGCGAAGCGAATTTAAGTGCATTCACTAACCAACTTACTACATAGCCCCAAATTCATTGTTCTTTGCCAGGCAATCAGTTTTCTTTCTTAAATGGGTTTCTTAGTGTACATACACCGCTAGTTTGACGATCTAGTTTTGGAACACATTCAGTTGCTGATACTTAAACGAACAGTGCCCCGTTTTTATGCAGGAGCCGGCAGGAAATGTTAGTTTTATATCACGGTTACCATTATAAACTTTTAATCTTTTAAAATAATACCAATAATCTATTGTGGTTAGTTAGTCCTAAGTCGTAGCAAAGAGATATCCCAATTCTTAAATACCCTTGTTTTCACTGAACTGCAATTCTCGAGGATTTTGCGCCATTCTGAAATGTGTGCAGGCCCCTCGCCAACTCGGCTCTGCGATCGCTAGCCGAGAGATCTCTCATACCCCTTTGTCTTGGCTCTCGCTTCTCGTGTTGAAATGAGAGATACGGCTCCACTCGCACGTAACTCGTCGACATATTCCGTGTCTGAAACCAGTTACAGATCTGCAGTCAGGAGCGTCACGGGACTGTTCGAATGAGCCCTTACTTTAACCTCGTACCAAGGGCCCGTTCGTTTGAGCGACTTGAGTCAAAGGGCCCTTGATGCGAAGTTGCGCGTATTGCCACTCTGTGTGAACGGACCTTCGAAGCCTGGTTCACACTTGCGAAATACGCATAAGCTTAAGTATGGGAAATTTAACGAACAACGGAAAGGGAAAGGAATACCAGGTGTGTGATGAGAAGAAATGTGCTCACACCAGCGCTCCTTTGTCTTACGTTATTTAAGTGTCTTATGCTTGTGCTTATTCATATTTCACAAGTGTGATACCAGCCAAAACTGTGTTTGTGCTGCGCGAGCCCTGTCCACACATATCTTTTTCTCCGTTTTTAAAGAAATGTTCGTCCAACGGTAGCGTTCGGTTTGTTTTCACCTCTCCACACGAATACGCTAAAACGAAGTGAACGCGGTAGCAGGCTTAACAGCGCATGCGCTAAGCGGGCTGTGGGCTAGCTTCAACTCATCCTAAATTCTCTCTGCTCTGGAATCACTAGTTGGGTCTTTGTCTTGTCTGTGGACCATCGTTGAGTTGTTTCAGGCTTCCGGTTTTTGAGACGGCAGTGAAAGTAACATAATAATGTTTTTGGGCCATCACCTGGAAAATCAGCTTAAAGATTTCGTAAAGCTAAAATTATCTCAAGACTTTCTAATTATAGGCTTAAAAAATGACCGTTACGTAAGCGTTTGCTAAAAAAAGTATGTCTTTGTCCGTCCACTCGACCACAGGAAGACGGCGCTTTGAAACATTGGCGTTTTTGAAAATGATCGTATTCACCGGATGTCGGTGTTTGGACGGGAAGCCGATTCGTAAAGAAAAAGTTCCGCTATTAAACGAAAACGGATATGTGTGGAACGATCCGCATAATACTTTTTCACTTCCTGTTTTCAAACCTTGGTGGTAATTAAAAACTGGAATAGAAACTAAAGAGATTTACTAGAGTGTTTCTAAATGAATAATTCGTTATTTTGAGAGCGGAAAGGCTGTTCTTCTTTATAAGCTATTAAGAAATTGTCTGATAAAAAAAAAGCAGAGCGTAGAGGAACTGTAATGATTCGCTTTAAATTTCGTCCGTGGGTGATAATTGCCTGTGTTTCAAATTACGCAATAAATTGCGGCTGTTTATAGCAAAACAACTTTTAGAAAACAAACAACCTTGGGATATTTTAGAATGGAATTTTTTTACAGAGGTTACTCGATTAGATTCTGGTGATTCCTGGGTGCGATTTAACTAAACTCCCAAAGGAGGAGTGAAACTGAAGAAATAGTGTTCTTGGCGTTGCACAAGCCTGGCGAAGAATGATATTTAAAATTCAGACGCGTCGAATATTAATTGCATCGTTTTAAATGTAGACCGGTCAGGCCCTAGCCAAGCGAGATTTCTAAGTAATATTAGTACTTTGTTCTTGGTTTGGAACTTGGAAGGTCAAGGACAAGCGAGGGACAAACAATTTAATTAGTTGATGGTAAATATGTTTTAGGTGAAGCTAAAATGGGAATTGTGACGCAAACAATCTTGATTTATCATCTCACCCTAATGCGCTCTTTTATATGCAAATATGTGGTGCTTGTTTGCAGAGAACGACAAAGAGAACGGTTTTAGTAACTATAACGTCACATTGCGTAACCCACAATGACATGCAATCGTGCGTTCGGCGATTGGCACCACGTGGCAAAAAGTGGGCGACAGTGAATGTTTAAAAGCAGATGCAACTTGAAACACCGCTTTATTTTTAGACACATCGAATGCCACGAACACTATATACTTGTTCTCTTTTAGTGAGTTCAAAACTTTGACCGAGTTTAAACACAGTGAAATTGCGAGGGCCTCTTGACGTCTCGAGACATTTCATTTCTACAAAGCCAGAGTTGGCGGGTGGTATTTTGAAGAAAAATATAGAAACTTTCATGTGGATGGATGAATATACAAGAATTTGCCCTGAACACAGGGAGCACTTTCCTTCTTCAAGGAAAAGACGAAATTCATGCTGTAACTCGGAGGTCAGCACATCGGGAGATGACGCTGATAAGAGTGAAGGACTCTCGGAGAGCAAGCAGAGATCAAATGGTAGAACCGACGGTCCTGAGCGAGACGAGATTTACTGGGAGAGGCGAAGACGAAACAACTTGGCAGCAAAGAGATCACGTGATGCTAAGCGAAGTAGAGAAATGGACAATCACAGAAAAGCAACTTATTTAGAAGCAGAAAACAGTAAACTGAGAGAAGAACTTTCAATTTTGAGGGAGGAAAATGCAAGGTTAAAAGACGTTTTGCATGATGCGGGAAGCAGCTTGTCGAGCTGCTTGCTGAATTTGACTAGTTCCGTTGTTAACCTATCACATAAATAATGAACTACTCTTTAAATCATTGTCCAAACCATTCGAACAACACGACTTGCAGTTAAACCAAGTCGAGTTACTAAAGGAAAGTCAAGGTATTTAGTCAACTCGAGTTAGTCAGCGTGATGTTTTAATGTTATGTCATTGGTATTGGTCTTTCGGCTTAAGTTTTAGTAGGGTACGTACCGCGAGCTATCGGTTGACTGTAATATTATTCTCATGATGTAAATGGCATATTTCGTATTTATCACAAAAATTCCCGTCTTGTTTCTTGTTACGCACGCACTAGAATAGTAAACTTCTTATACAGAAATGAGTCTTGCTTCTTGCTCTATGTGCATAGCCTTACCGACATGTAAACAATTGCAAATAAGAGATGGAAAGACCTCTTGGGAGGCACGTATATATAAAGACACGATTACGTACTAAACAAAGAAGACCACGAACAGATTGATTCCAGAAAAAAGTCGAAACCTCGAGGGAAACAGAAAAAAGTTTTTAAAAATACTCATCACCGTAGATATAAGGGCTGTGAGATGAACAAAAACTGCTTCAAATTATGTTGAAGTTGTGGGAGCTAAATACATAAAAATGACTTGAAAGGAAAAACATCTGTTTACTTCAAGTTCGAGTTTATGATATTACTAAAACTGGATCCATTAAGGCTCACGTGTACGTTTTTAGCTGTAGTATCGGAGATATTGAGTCGTAGATAAACCATCAACTAGCGTGGTTAAGTTAGAGCTTCCGATCCATCCCTTGGAGATGCGTTCTCGACTAAAATCAGTTTTTCAGTCACAACTTTAGCAATTAAACGCATTTTTTTCGACGGCAAAAGAATGACCACGAAAATGCTAAATGTTTTATTTTACTTTTTAAGCCTTTGAAAACTGCTGTATTCTTGCGGAACGTTTTATAAAGAGATTTGATTCCAAGTGAATCATGCGGAGTTTGATGGTTCGATCCACCGAAAATACCGACTTAGTAACGTGGCCTATACAAATCTACTTAATTGTTTGACAGGAAAGTATATTAGTCTTCTAGACTAAACAAAGAAGTTTTCGGTCAGCGAAAAGGGCATTTGACCATGGCACTAATAGAAACTCTTTTTTAAAAAGTCAAATCTTCCGGAGCATTCCAGTTTGGTATCTGAAAACGTAGAAAAAGACCAAAAATTGAGCAACACTTAAAATTTTTTAAATTTAATGGCCAAATTTTAGTCTCAAATCGAAGTTCATTGCACGTTATCCCTTAAACGATCAAGCCTTTTGGCCAAACACAAAGGGTTGAAAGGGGGGAGGGGGGGGGGTCATTGAACCACCACTCCACCCTACGATTTTCAACATGCCTTATCCGTTTGGCTTCAAATTTGGCATGGTCATTAATTAGTTTATGCCCTTTCAATTAGCATTAATCCCGTGCTAATTAGATCGTTGCCATGGTTACAAGAGCCGATAGAATGACGTAATTTTGTTGAGTTTGTCTGTTTTTGAGAATTTCAGCGTTTTTAATGTACCTACCTATACTGATGTTGTAAGTCAATTTATGATATGCCAATTGAAACAGCGCTGTAACAGCGCTGACACTTCGCATCGCTGTAGCAGTGCTGTCATCTGACACTATCTGTATGTCACTGTGTGTGTCACACACACTGACATACAGATGGGCTTTTTTTAAAAAATGTCTTTGCTGCGTGAACAACTAAACTAAATACTTGGTTTGACAAGAAAGGGTTGATATGGTAAGGTTCTGTCGTAAGGTTGAATGTAGATCCAATATTATTAGTATCGTTAGTAACTTAAAATGTTAGAGTTAGTTGAACGCGTCATCTCGAAGAATTTTCTTCGAGTGAAATTGCATTTTCGTGCTGATCTTGCAGTTTCCTCAGTTTCATTTTGTATCAACGATTACATGTCAAGCTGGCTTTCTGTATAGAAAGTACAATAGTCTGATTGTGTTCTTTGGAGTTTTTTAAGCTCCAAGGAATGTATAGAATGAGACAAAAACAACTGCGTTCAATAAAATGTATTTGCAAGGTTCATTGTGTCGGGTCCTAGACTGTGGTGAAGCATTTAGGGTTCACCACAGGTTGCCCATTGTGTGGCGTCCTAATTAACATACGAGATTCCACAGTTCATGAGAGAAAACAACCACTGAATTACTCAGAATTATTTGTCATAACAGTTGTCATAACACATACATATGAGGGCGCTTGGCTGAGTGATTCAGGGTGCTGGCTGGAGACCACTCAATTCATTCTGAGCGTCTTAGGTTTGGACACAGTTGAGAAAACTGTCTCTACAATTGACCTGCTTATAAACGGAATCGCTAGATGATTCTGAATTTTCTAAAGGTTGCGTAAACTATCAAGTTTAGAGCCCTTCACACGCATTAAAGTTGACTATTTAGCCGCCGACATCGGACTTACTGAACCGAATCTTGCATACAAGGTAAGAGAGTGTTGTGGTCTAAATATTTGCCGTGGACTTTCTCAAAGTTGATCCGCAATGTAAAGCGAAAGTGGACGTATTTCAACTTTGAAATTTGTGGAAAGCCTTGTATTTCATACTAATTAATAGTAATAACGTAACACACCTTTCAGATACAACTTAATAACAGCACAATTTATTATCGCCTGTGACTTTTTGTTACTAGTATTTTAATATCTTTGGAGCAACAAGCCAACTGAAGCGAGTTTTAAAACATCTTTTGACAATTCACCCGCACGATCATGTTCAGCATTTTGAAAGCTGACGCGTGTACCGAGGCTACGGAATTTGTTCTACTACTTCAAAAGCAGGACCAGACAGGAGTGTCTGTGGGAAGAAAACTTTTGTCCATTTTATTCAAAAGTACAACTTACACTATTTTATGAATATATTTCGCAGAATGATGATAAGAATCCGGTCAGAAGTATAATTTGGCTCGGTTTTGATTGAAGGAACAAAAGAAAGTGACTTTTTTACATCTTAGAGATAAGACAGTAACTGCGGCAGTAATTTCAAAATGTCAGCACTGATGAGAAACCGGGATTTTTACTCAGTTGGCCTAAGAGAGATCGGCCTTCCTTATTATTTTAAAATATCCATACAACGGAAGTCATAGTTGCATCTTCAGCACCTTTTAGCTTTTTTGGTTTCTTGCCGATGGTACAGATTAATATTCAGTCTTCTTTTATCAGTCAATTCAGCAGCTAAAACATGCATACCATCTTGTTGTGTTCAGTGACTTTTGGCCTTCGACACAGAGCCAAAACCAGTTTTCTATAAACAATCTGCACTTACGGCGAGCCAACTGGCGCTCAAAGTGTCAGCTTTACAGCAAACTTTACCGCAAAAAACATACTTGTTGATCAAAACACATATTTAGCTTACACGCATTTTTGAGTTGTGTAGAGAGGTGAATATTTTTGAAGGAAGTATTAGTTTGGACGCAACACAAATTTAAGTTTACTGAGCTTTCGGCTCTCGCTGGAGCCTTGTTCACAGTGATGTGGTCAGTGCTGTGTGATCAAGGTCACGTGATCTGTGATCTGCTCAATTGTGCCAGATTGAATCTTCCCCCGTTCCTGTTTAGTGTCGGTCTTTGCGTCCTTATATAGCTTACGCGCCAACGCAGAAAATAATGTGCGGTCAGATTTCTCTCCGCAACGAACAATTCGATCTGGAACGAGTCTTCAGAGCAGAAGGTATCATGTAAGCAAATATGGAGCCGCAATGAGTTCGTACCGGGATGAACTGACTCGATCCGTTACATGTAAACACCTTTTAAGTCACTATCCGTAAGCACTGCTTCATACACCTTAATTTCTTGGATATTCAATTTTTGTTGAAGGGGCAAGGTGTCTTAAATAGAGAGGGGAATTGTAAAAATTATTAACAATTTTTGAAGCTTAAAGCTTGGGGCTCAATAGAGAGAGGGTAAAAAAAGAAGGAGAGGGGGAGGGGCGATTTAGCACTCTTAAATTCCAATTTTATTATGGGACTTTCTAGCTCTACACGTCTTTAGGTTCGAGATGGTATGGCGTACAGCAATCATACTTAGCAGAGTTTCAAGAAAAAATAGAAGTTAAAAAACCGGCCCTGGAAAAAGCGAGCATGATTAATCTCGAACCTGGTGCCTCGAACACAGCATGCACAGCCACTAAACCAACCAACATTTTATTGTACTCTATCCCTTTTCTACGAAACCTAAGAGGCTAACCTTAACCCTAGAAACCTCGAAGGGGGGGGAGGTGCCAAATTGACCCCCCCCCTTCGAGTTTTTTGGCTTTAATTTTTTACTTCTTCACTAAATAACAAAAGCTTTGGTACAACTGTTCTTTGTTTGTTAACACATCTTTTGGCACTAAATAGGTGACGTCACAGCTGATGACGTCATCATAAATAGTCACGCAACTCGTGTGTTGACTTCGAAATTTTAATTTCTTGCAAAAGAGTGACTAAATGCAGACAATTTCGCCATGGATTCTACCTGTTCTGTAGTTTCCCGTCTTTTATACTGTTTTCTTTTCATTTTCAATATTTATAACTCAAATTTGAATAAAATCTGAAAAACTTAACAATCCAAGATGGCGGCCAAGTTTTGGACTTTCCCTCATCACGGTTGCCATGGAAACCAAATAGACACCACGTGACTACGCTTAATTGAAATTACAAATAAAGCTAATTATATCTGCTAAATATTATGTCAATCGGATGAATTGTGATGACCCCCCCCTCTCGAGTGTTCGTGTTACTTTTTTTTCTTAAAGGTTTCTTGGGTTAAATGGCCATGAATAGCCCTATTCCATGGGTTAGTTCCTGTATCCATATCTCAAACTGCCGGCCTTACGTGAAATTACTCATTCTTAGAAACATTTCAAAAAAATATAGGAGTTGAAAAAACGAAGAAAAGCGAGTATGATGAGTGTCGACCCTGGGAACATAAACACCGGCCTAACCTTACAATGCCGCTGTACCAACCACTCAGGTCGCTGCCAACAACCGAAACTTTCTTATATTTTCTTTTGCAAACTTTTTCTTCGAATCAAATGAAGCCTCACCCAAGCCTTAAACTTCACTAACCGTAGATAACCCTGAACAACCATAAATAACCCTTGGCAGTAACAACCGAACCATCGAAACTAGATCCCAGGCTCATTCGGTCAAGGGCCGTTTTGAGGACTGGAAACAAGAATTAACCGCTTATACATGAATATAGGAATATTTAATGAGCCGTGAATTAAGCAAGTCCCATTTCATTATAAAATGAGCCACAAGTGGTGTTCGTAAGTTCTTCAAAAAATACCGGCAAATGAACGACTTTCAACTTAACCAATTATACTACAAGAGAACGCGATATCAACACGAGACACCACTAATAACAAACCAATATCCAATCACTTTAGGAGACGAAAAATCCGTGCTTTGATAAAATCTGAAACTAGTGTCACTTTTCCCTGCTTTACATTCACAGGTATTGGAAGAGTAAGAAAGCAAGATCAGTATGTGGCCTCTGCTTCTTCTGTTCCTAGTTGACGGTGGATGGGCTCAATGTTCTGGGCCAGTTGGCTCATGGGGAAAAACCGACTGTATTGACTTTTCAGCCAGGTACACATCGGGCCAGCACCAGAGGGCAACGTGTCTGACTAACGCCTACATACAACAGAAAAGCGGCAATGCCCACAGGTGTGATGACTATCGAGCAGACTACTGCTGGTACACGTGCATGCTAGAAGTACATGGCAAAGAGAGCGGTGATGTATCAAGCAAGTGCTCATGTAATCCAAATGTTAACTTACCGACAAAGGCATCCACTATTGTGCTACCAGTTTGGTGTTACAGCCCTCCGAGTGACGCCTGCAACTGGTATCGGAACTGTCTGGACAAGATGTACCCCTGTGAGGCTACTACCAACGCGTATGCAGTCACCTATGCTGAAAAGCTGTGTACACTGTACAGTGATCACTACAGCAAGTTCACTTCTGATGGGCGGAAATGGATTGACGCAGCCAGAAAATGCCTGCAAGTGTCGCTGGTTCCTTTGCTACGTTCGCAAGGCAATCCGACGTGTCAACAGATTCGAGCGAATGCTTTTGGTTCTCACAGTCCTTGCTACCTTGCGCCAGACAAGAGTGCGCCATCTGTCTGTGACCTTCAGTGGAATGAGTATCTGAAGATCTTCTGGATTATCAAGGGGTCTTTCGTGGACCTGGATACCGCAGGAGAAACACTAAGAGGACTGTGGAATGTAGGAAGGCGGTGCATAGCGTCCCAGTCGACCAAGATGACCAAAGTGACAAAACTTACAGTACAGAAGTTTACCACTAGGCCAAGACGCTCTGTTGATGCCATCCCAGAATCCGATCTCCGACAAAGATTTGCCGATCGTGTTTGCTCAGCCATTTCCCAATCTCTCAAGTGGGACAAAAAAGGAATGGATTGGTTTGGCTTCATTGATGAAAACAAAGATAAATCTGATGCCGATATCTCTACCATCAGTCTGATCTTAGCCGACGCTAAGTCTCTGGGACTTAATACCAATCCATCGGTTGATCAAGTCAACCTCGACGACACCATTCAGCAGCTTGCCACCGCCATTAGAGAAGGAAAACTACCACTACAGGTTGACGGAGCGTACGTGTGGGCGAAATCTCTTCAATCCTGTGGAGACACGGCTTGTAACAGCACCAAGACCATTACGGAGTCAGACACACCTCCCAAATGGGGAGCACGTGGTGGTGCTAACTTGTGTTACAACAGCGCGTTGATGCTGAGCCTTTTTACGTTTGTATGGAACGTATTAGAAATTGGTACCGGAGCCTAGCATTGTTGCCAGTCTGGTTCACTTCCAGTAATGCAATATCAACCTGATTAGCGTGACTTCGCGAGTAGTTTTACATTTACCGTATCATTTTTTAAAGTCACACCTACGAATTAGAAGCGAATACTAGTAGATTTTTCCAGAACTTTGCCAAATTTTGATCAAAATAGAATCAGTAAGAGTCCGACAATAAAATATGAATGAGTGCCTCTTAAGGGAGTACCTTTCAACTAAAGAGCTACAACTGCGCAAGCATTACCCCCCTTTTCTAGGACTTTGCCAGTTTGACAGGCGTTTCTTAATTAGTATTGTACATCTGTCTATTTGAAAAAAAAATCGCATATAAAAGTTTCGAATATAAAAAAAGTGAATGTTTGAGTTGAGTACAAGTAACATTGTAGTAAAAATTTCAAAGAAAAATCTGCGAGCAGCAACAAGACCAGGCTGCATATTTTGGTAACCAATATTCCAAGGTACTTTACTTGCGTAAATGTAGTTCGTTCTTTATTCTTTTCATTTATTTGCAAATAATGAAAATCCCTAACTTTTTATTTAAGTTAGAATCAAATGAGAAAAAAAACATGGCGGATCTCTGTGCTTGTTTGGGAATTAAAGTGCAGAATGTGGCAAAAAAAGCCAGAAATTTGACTTATGTCAACAAAAAGTTTTCATTTTGTTTGGCAGTTACCTGCTTGAACAATCAATGTTTATATAGTAGTATAAAGTGATGCTCAAATCGTCGAAGCTCTTGCTAACATGCGCGGTGGAGTTGCGTACTGCAAAATAGGAAAACGACCTGGCCAAGTTTGGACTTTCAAACCTGCGTTTGATTTGCGCTTCGTTTTGCAAGCATTGAACAACTGTCAGTTGTTTTTCGAATTTCAGAGTTGTATTTCCCGCGATGTTTATGCCACGTCTGAAGCAAATGCAAATCTTACTAGTAAAGAACTCGAAACCAGAGATATTTCAGTTTTGTCTTGGACTTTGAGCTTTATAATTGGAACAATATTGTGCAGACGGGGGGACTCATTCATTTGTTAGTGTTATTCATAGACTTGCGCGAGGCGATAACGCGGAGAAGAAAGGGACGCGCTCGATACTTGCATTGAGGTCCCCAGGGCTCTGCTACACGCTGTAGCTTTCTATTTAGCTTGCCTTGTTATAATTACGGCGTTGCGAAACCAAATATATGGACTATGGTAATTTGTAACACACCCTGAATTTGGCAAAGTCGTTAACATTACATAAACATTCCATAGGTATTCACAAAGTTTACGGTTATTTGGTCCGAAACAGTTTCTCAATTTCCATTGCCACTGAACTTCAGGAAAGACTAGCTTGTGTATATTTTCTACTTACAGAGTTGTAGAGAGCAGATGTTACAGTAACATTTCAGTTTATCACCCCTTGTACTCCCTCAGACATTTTAGTTGCCGTGGCAAACTGACAGGGCCTCAAATACACCTTATTTCTAGCATTAGACGGCGTTTTACACAAACCAGCGTTTGTGAATCTCCTTTCTTATTGCATCAAAATCGTTTGAACACCAACAAGCACATTTAGAGACGTTTCTGAAAACCTATGTTGAGACGTTTTGGCGCCAACTTAATATTCTGAAATGTTCAGTTGGTGCAAAACTTTGAAACCTTTAAGAGTGTTCCTTGATACCGGCGCGAACAATTTCGATGCAAAAATGGAGGTTCACCGACTACTTTTTCTGCAAAATGCAGTCAAACTATTGCCAAATATAGGGTGTATTTATGGCCCTGCCAAGTTGGAATGGAAACAAAATTTTCGATAGGAATACAAGGACGATGAGCTAAAAAAAGGTTTTTGCAACACCAGGTCTTGCAGCACAAACCCATCATGATGTACGAGAAAGCCTGTAACAGACTTGACTATTGATTTTGTTGCATTATTAAAATTACATCCTACAAAGTGACCGTAGGGCGTCTATCGTCTGCTCTCGGATTTTTTTTGTCACACCAGCAAACGCTTAAAGAGATTTAGCGCTTGAAAGAGACTGTCGAGAGTATCTGCAGTTGGTTTTGGACAAAGTGTTGCAGTCAGTAGTTAATTGTATAATTGGATGACAGGGCCTTAGTCAAACGCGACAAAACGTAAGCTTACGTCAACCAAGACAATTAAGGTAATACATAGGTAAGTGATAAGCTTGCTAGCTTGTATGTCCTACGAGTAATTTTACCAATCTTTGCAATAATTGTCGAAAAGCTGAATTGCTTACAATCTTAGAATAGCTTATAAGGACTCTTTATGCTAACATTGATGGGGTATTTAACACTAAGACTTTCCACACTTCTGATACTATAGAACTCAGAAGTGAACAATTCACTGCTCGGCATAATCTACAGTTTACTACAGTGTTATTTATTAAAAGTGCAGCAAGTTGAGATATTAGGGATGTTAAGCACCACGAATACGCGAAACGGTCAACTGCAGGAATGGAAATGAGAAAGAAACGTGTATATATCAGGCCCGTAGGCAGGGGGGTGCGCGAGGTGCGTACGCACCCCCCCCAGACCAAAAAAGGTCCAAATTTGGAGGTTTAAGAAGACGATGAAGTCCAAATAGGTTTATCGTAACAGTTGGTGTTAACGTAAATCGAAACGACTAAAAAAAAAAAAACGCCGAAACAACTAAAAAAAAAAAAAACGGGCCACAAGTGTGCTTGTCCCATAAATTGGGCTTTTTAAGAGTCCAAGTTTACGAAATTTGCACCCCCCCCCGACAAAAATCCTGGCTACGGGCCTGATATATGCAGTATCGCTTGCTAAGACTGTATAGAATTATCTTTCATTAGTAAAGGACCAAAACTAGAAGTTTCAGAGAAAAAAAATGGACTTCTATGCAGTCCTAAGACCAACAGAGATTTGGTCGCAAGATCGTTCCTATGGGTGTACAAGCGCCCTTGATCAGCCATTGCTAAGGTGACTCAAGACCCACGAGACATACGACATAGAACTAAGTAGTATTGTATTTCTTGATATTTATAGGTCAACCACCGGTTCAAATTTAACTGATGCTGTACTGGCGCCCTTGATAACGGCTTGAAGCGGAGCTTCTACGTGGCAATTGATGGCCAGTGATTGTTAGTGTCAATTGGAAATAGCATTGTTGCCTATATCCACGACTTTCCTGCACACATGACAAAAACGTTTCTGTTTTCAGGGTATAGCCATACCAGTAAGTGTTTGTTGATTGCCAAAACCCACAGCTCCCACTAAAAGAATTTGACTGGCGGAAATAATGAAATTCGCGGAATTTCGTTGTCATGACACACATATTTTAATAGTTCAGTACGTTCAGGGCGCTGCCTGGGACCGTGTTGAGGTTTGTTGCGTGTGGCTTAAATGTCTTAACTGCGTCTTTGGACAAACTCTTGTACACCGTCGTTTTGTGCTTTACTATTTAACAGGTTGGTAATTAATGTAAACCGCTTTGAACTGAATTCTTTCGATGTGCCTGACATTGATGAGAGTAAACGGAACTAATCGGCATCAACTGGAATTTTCTGTTTTAAACTATCGCCCATAATAGGTACACGGGCCACGTAAGTTGTGTTATGTTCTGTAGTATACTGCATCTGTCTCAAAACAATCTGAAATATCTTTTTGATAGAAGTGTTAGTGACACATTGTTGTACTTCGAAAGCGAGATATATCGAATATTACGCAACTAACTGTGCACTGGCGCTATTTCTGAGAATTTTCAAGCATGAACGTCCCAGGCCCAACGCTACCTTGTTGAACAACCGTATGCTATTATCGCAGCTGTCTTGAAAGTTTGTCCCTCCCTACAAATTTTTCTTTTTCAGTAAATTTGTACTTAAATACGTTTGCTAACAATATGGTTCAGCGTTATCGATAACTAAATAAATTCCAGGAACTCATAATCAAACACATATCAAATCCGTACGCTGAATAGTCGTGTAGACAACACAAGTCCTTTATCTGCTCGTTTTTCGTTTACAGCCTTATCTATCATGCCGGATACGTTGGTTGAAGTCACGTTAGGCTTTTTCTTAGTAGTAAACTTGCCAAACTATATCGTAAAGAATCATTACTATTCCCCAACTATAACAAACGTTGAACAGCAGATCAAATTACTTCTAATGCGTTTCTATGTGTTGCACGGACAGGTTCATAAGAGTGATGACATCTTTGGAAACTGACATCTGTAAAAAAAGACGGGTCAGTTCAATGACGCTTCATATTGCCCTTTTTTTACTTTACTTGGTCTTGCTTAACGGATTAGCTTTTGTTGGACTTTAATGTTACAATGGTGTTGTAATGTTTGACTTGTATTCTCTTGAACTGCATGTTTCTTGTGTCAACAATCCCACCATTGCTGTAAATGGTTGTCTACCCCGATAAACTCAATCAATTGTGAAGCAGCTTTTTAAAGAAATGTTTCGTACCTTTGTAAAAACAAGAGGCCACATGGTTTGTCTTTAAAAAAATGATTATTGATATCAGGCATGACAAATATAAAGTGAAATGCTTTTTAAAACGTTGTCTCTGACTTAAAGTATAGTTGTTAAAAAGTTATCTTGCTTGGTAATTAACAAAGATAATAGATTGAAGCAGGGTATACTTTTTGTACATCATTTGGAAAGGGATTATAAACCAGCTTAAATCAAGTGCAACGGATATCTAAGGGACGAACCATTTGATCTTGTGTTTGTGTGTGTGTTGGAGGGGGAGGAGGGGGGGGGGGCAAACCAGTCAGGTTTGCATAGAGTGACCCGTTTCATTTTTGTATTTCTGTAGACCATCAGCATCGATGGTACGCGAATGTTGTCAAAATTGAGCTTAAATGAAGCTGTCACAATTTTACAAACAGTTTAGAGATGAAAGGTTAAAAACCAGCCCTACAAATAATATATACACATCTTTGAGACAAATTTCATCCAAATTATATTAGTGTACTATTTAAAATCTGAATGTAGCAAACAAAAAGAGCCCCTCACCTCTGCAGCCAGACTTGTTTGTCCAAACCCTTTCAGTCTTTGAAGGAGCATATCTCTAAAATTCATTTTTTAAATAGCTAATCTCGGTTGTAAATTTTTTAAGAGAAAGTCGTTTTACAAACTGGCTCTTCTTATATTTAAATTTATACTGATGCCAATCAGATAAAGAATCTAGAATGACAGCATTAGCAAGTCTACGTAAAGGGCCCGACGATGAATTCCAAACGTTTCATGTGCAAAACCGGAAACAACGTGACAGCTACCGAGCTCTTGCAG
>JAOBYE010383313.1:0-14496 GCA_025403585.1 Parazoanthus swiftii
AGGTCAAACCGTGTGTTTGTCCACATTCAAAAAGGGCTATTACTATGCAAATTACCTTTGGAAACTTACCGTGTAAGCACCCATGCTTGAGTAAGTGCCCACCCCCAAACTTTCACCAGATTTATTGCACGCGGGGGTGGGCGCTTACTCGGTCAACTACGGTAATGCTAAATAGTATAAATTAATACTGTTCATGTATTAAAAGATGAGTGTCAACTGTCTCAATTTCAACCACAGTTTATTACTACGCAGTCAGACATAACTTTAAACTGTTCCACTTCAATCACTACCTTCACAATTTCTTCAACCAACATATCTTCTGTTTGCTCCTCAGCTAAATACGAAAACAGAAAATAAACAAGTTTAAAATACACATAAACTACAAACTCAACTGATTACAAAATTCAACACGTCAAACTTTCAAGCCTTTACAAAACATCAACAAGAAAGTTTTTAGAGATGAAAATGAGTGTCAGAACCTATTATTTTATAGTAAGTTTTAGTTTGATGTATAAAATAATGTCAAATTTATTTCAAAAAACTAAATAAATAGCTTTAATTTGAGCTTTACTTCACTCTGAACACTGTGCATTGACTTTTGTCATTTATCACATTTTTGGCCAAATTTATTAATAGCCACCTGGGTAAAATAAAGGTAACCTAGAAATTTGGTTAGCCAGGAACAGGGTCAGATCTGTGCTGCTGGTAATTACATTGGTCTGACCTAAGTAAACCTAACATTGCATGTAAGTTCTACACAGGTTATACATCTAGTCGCAGTCTCTTTGGCCAGTCTCTTGATCTGTCACACATTCCAAATGACAGATCACATTCGACCTGAAGAAGTCTGTGTGACAGATGAAACCTTACAAGTCAGTTAGTTAAGTTAGTAAGTCTAGAATTTGATTTAAATTTCCTTATTCTAACATTTATAATAAGTTATTGTATAACATTTAATATTTCATTTTCAATAAAACATAGTATGCACCTGAATAATCGACTATATGGGTTGGGACTTTTTCAGGAGTGACATCAGCAGGGATGGTTATCTCTTCTGCTCTTGGGGGAACCTAAGTTAGAAATGAACTCATTGGTCAACTGGTAGAACTTCACTAACATTCAATAATACGTCAAAGTTCTAAATAATAAGCCTTGCTATACTTATTGAAAGTAACAATCAGACTGCAAAAACCACACAACCACAAAAAATAATGCAGCTCCTTACTCTTAACAAAAAGAACTGATGCATGAAAAAACTATTGCCTGAAACTTCTTTGACCTCGTCATCCCCTTCTACAGAAGAAGAGGACTAACATGCTAAAATAATAATGTGGAAAAAGTTTTAGTCACAGAAGAAAACATATTTTAAAAATATTTTTGTTGCTGCTGTAGCTTGAAATCATTTTTCATAATTTTTATTCTTTAAAACCTTTCAAAGAAGTTTTAAAGACTACTACACAGCCACCTCCAGATAATTATGCATTGTAACATCAAGTATCTTTGACACTGGACTTGGCTTTTTGTGCCTCACTATGTGATGAACACTTAAAATTACTCATTTGTATCCATAGACATTGTACTCATTAATGGCAGCCGCACTTCAACGTTTTTCTGATCCATGTAGCTTTTGCTTTAAACACTTGTAAAACAGAGCACTGACAAAGGAAGGGCAGTAAAGAGTGCATTAGAAAGTACAAGTTTACCAGTTAATTAATTACTGTCTAGATAAAGAAAGTTGATTTACATGTACCGTATTTGCATAAAAATGAGGACTGGTATGGCCAAAAGGATCACACAAATCAATGCAAAAAAAAATTCAAAAACTATTTTTGGGAATCTTAGTTTATAGTTTATAGCCCAAAGACTTCTATATTTCCAATACAGTCAGTGTTCTGCTGGCTTACCTAGCAGCATTTTGATGCAATATAACCCTGGTGATTCAAGGCTGCCGCCATTTATGAATGCAACGTATTTTAACTAAAAATTTATCTGCACTCATCATCTAGTAAAAGGTTGGAAACTGCATGCTGTCAAACTATTCAGAATATATGAATATTAGTGTCAGATTATGTAATTATGACATGTGCAAGGACTAACACTGCTGACAGAAGTGATATACATGTGTTTGGTATCGAGGTAAACCCAAACAAACATGAACAAGGATTTTTGACTGGGCCAGCAACCTTTGAAGAATGACATTCACTGGCACCAAGGTCCAGTGACATCGATTGCTTATGGTTAAGCCCTGGGAGAGGTCAAGATAACCTCCCCTTCTAACCTTGTAATGTCCACTTTTTAACCCTAGAAACCTTTAACAAAAAAGAGTCACATGAACAATCAAGAGGGGGAGTCAATCTACTTTCGTCACAATTCATCTGATTGACATGAAATTTGGCAGATATGATCAGCTTCCTTTGTACTTTCCATTAAGCATAGTCACATGGTGTCTAGTTGGTTTCCATGGTAACCGTGATGAGCAAAATTCCAAAATTTGGTTGCAATCTGGGATTTTTGAGTCTTTCAGATTTTATTTCATTATAAATACTGAAAATGATGAGAAAACAGCATTTAGCGATTGAAAACTTCAAAATAGGTAGAATCAATGGCAAAACTATCTGCATTAAGTCACACTTTAACAAAAAATTGAAATTTCGAAGTCAACACACAAGTTGAAGACTCATTGTGATGAAGTCGTCAGCTGTGATGTCAGTTAATTAGTGTCAAAAGATGTGTTAACAAACAAAGAACAGTTGTACCAAAGCTTTTCTTACTTGGTTAAAGAAGCAGAAATTTAAAGCCGAAAAAAAACAAGGGGGGGTCAAATACCCCCCCCCCCTCCCCCCATCGAGGTTTCTAGGGTTAACGGGATTTTCAAACTTTGGCCTTGAATGTATTGACCTTGCTATCACTTAGACCATGGCCAGAACAGCAAGGCCTAAGTTTAATGTTTCCCATAAAAAACCTAACTCTCATATTATACTAAGTAGTTGGTAAGTTATTTCTCTGATAAATTTCAAAACTTTGAATGCCTGTCAAATAAAATTACTTTCGTATTAATGTAACAATCTTGTATAAGAAATACTTCTTCCTTCTTATTCGTTCCTAATAACTTAAACACAAACACAAGTAAAAATATGACAGAGCTGCCATTTTCTCCATCGCTGCCTTGTTTTTTAAAATTAGCACGCGCTGAAACAACTGCTGTGGGAACTCCCCATTGCAACAGTTGAACCAACAACACGTTTTTATGATCTATACTGCGTGTTGAAAAACTAAATTATCTATCAGATGCAAAAATAGCATTTGCAGAGATTTTTTAATGTATACACATGTAATATAACATAGTTTACACAGACTGAGCCATGTTGATTGCGACA
Source organism: Parazoanthus swiftii (assembly GCA_025403585.1). Lineage (NCBI taxonomy): Eukaryota > Metazoa > Cnidaria > Anthozoa > Zoantharia > Parazoanthidae > Parazoanthus > Parazoanthus swiftii. The sequence goes on from JAOBYE010383313.1 coordinate 3,378, forward strand.
ACCAACCTCGTCCGGAAACTCTTCACTGACCAAAGTCAATATCAGAGATGTCTTGCCAACTTGAGCTGAGTCAAATGACGCACAAATCGTTAATAAGCAAGAGCGTGACATGAATAAAACAAGACCAACAAAAATTTTTAGTAAACGGCTTGTCATCGCCATGAACTTACGATCGCCGACGAGCAAAATGCGAACGTCCTTCATTCTGATGATCTGCGTGAATATCTAACTTCCTGCAACTTTTGTACTTAAAATTTTGTTAAACCTGTCCGTTAACTTTCTGATTACAGAATCGGTCATTTGGACCGAAAGAAAAACTTAAATTTGGTTAGCTTTGCACAAAAACTTGCTGCAAACCTCGACGTCCATATTTACCGCCTTGTGAGGTTGAGCAACCGCGCCTGTTCAAAACATTTGTACCCTGGGGCAGAAGTACTGCTGGCTCATAGCCACGGCCATCACAGGCCGCCCAAGCGAATGTTTTTCCTGAGTTACCGTACTGAGGGGGCGTCGACAAATCAAAACATTTTAGATAATGTCCAATGGCCCCCTCCCCCAATAGCGTCCATTCCATACTTTGTCAAGCAACTGTAAGTTTGTTTAATGCTAAAAAAAATTGCCATAGCGTCCACGGCTAACCCCCCCCCTGGCCCCCCACATCTATATATAATTTACGCATTAGACGTTATTTTAAATTTTTTTGATTTGTCGACGCTCCCTAAATGATCTTTTTAATACCCACACTCTATTAAACGCCTAGTATCTAATAGACGCCCAGGTCAAAGTAGGATTTTCAAATAGACGCCCTTTTCTAATAAATGCCCCATATATATCTAATAACCCCCCAAAGGGGGCGTCACTTAAAATTGACTTTGTGTCACATGTTTTGTTAACTTGTTTGCAGAACATTATTGCAAAGGTTGCTATGAAGGCGAAGACATTTTGACTTATCTTCACTAGTTGCAGACAGTTGTAACAGTTACTCGCCAACGTTTTGTTAAACTGCGCAAATTGCAGGTAGTTTTATTGGCTGGAAAGTGTTTACTAAGAAGTGAAAAATGTTGATATCAAGAAGTGTAAAATATCAGTTGTAAAAATAATGCTGTGAAATATCAATTGTAAAAATAATGCCTCAGACTCTTCAACATACGCTTGTTATATAACTATCCATCAAATGCCCCCCCCACCCCACCCCCACCAACCCCTTAAAATTAAATAAATGCCCAGAGCATTAAATAGATCATTTACAGTAGTCATAATATTTGGTTTATGTTTTGTAATGCCATATTGGATTTACTTTAAGGGATAGCTGGTATGGAAAAATAATTACAACTCAACTTTGATCCCTGAGGGCTTTTCCCTAAGAAGTGGGATCCATGCTGATTGATGGCACCTCACAGTGACCTTTATATAAACAGGGGCATACCAGGGGAGTTCCTGAACCCCTCCCCCTATGCAAATTATATTTTTTACTACAAGGTTCTGTGGATTTTACAATAAAAACATTAACAAATTACCTATCACAACATGCACCATGCTGATTCATGTTTTCAATTCTATTCTAGCAACAAACCCTTTACTTTAAATCAGGGTTAGATAGATAGATAGATCTTTATTTTGTAACCATCAGGAGTGTTTTACATAATATGCATGCATGTACAGGTAGTATTATCAATTTATCTTTACACATTAAAAAAGAAAAAAAAAATAAAGTTTATAATCTAGGTAATAGTCATTGGACTTTCCAGGGCCTGGAATTTTCTTTTTCCAGTTCCAGGACTTTTCAGGATTTTCAAGGACCATGGCAACCCTGTATAAATGCCCTCCCTTGGACACCTTTACCTGACCCGATATACCAATAGAAATAGTGCCCCCCAATTCAATTGAATCACTAATCCTTTCATAAAGTGCAAGCTGTGAAAAGGGCCAGGGAGCATACCCTCTCACATGAGCTTTAACAGCATATGAAGCAACAAAGGGTGGGGTTTTCCAGCTGTTAGTTGTCTGCAATTGGGTAAAGATTTTGGCATTTTGATCTGAGATCGGTATTTTGGTCCAAAGTTGGGTACTGTAACTATAGGTTTTGGTATTAAATTGGGTATCATTTTTGACAAAACTGGTAAGAAATGACAAGGGTTTCATGAAGAACACTGCACCCCCCCCCCCCCCATATTATTAGAGTACCCCTGAGGAAAGAGCACTTCTTTAAGACATTTAACTTCATTATTTCCTATAAGACCATTCGGCAAAAAGAATGAGATAAATATATTAAGGGTTTCACATATAGCTGCCAGGGGTAGAGGCCATGAAGACAATTCAAGACTTCTTAAGTTATAAATTATCTGTCCCTCAGCCCTTCAGACAAAAGCTAAATCCTGAGCTTTAATTGATCACAACTTTTTTGCATCTGTTAAGTGTTAATTAAACGGGTCCACAATCATACTGCCATGGCATGACTTTTACAGAAATTTGTCTTCTTTTAGTTCACTTTACACCATTTATTTTCCATAGAAAACTAGCATTGTTTTATCTATTTCTCCACATTAAAAAAACTTCAGACTTCTGAACTCACTGTTCAATGATTTTGACTGATTCTAGAATTTTGATATAACCTGTTTTTTTTAGGAAGAGGTACTATACAAATTTTGAACGAGTATTTTTTTTAAAAAATTCAATGCCCCCCCCCCCAATAATGGCACCCCTCCTGTTTGTTTCGAGTCTCTGAAACGTACACTACAATAGTACTAACATAACACCAAAGGTTTGACCCAGTGGAACGCAGCTTGCTCCTTTGCTCAAGCTATGTGAAAGAAAATTAATCTAATTATACTGTCTAAGAATAATTTTACAAAAATAAAAGCACAAAATAATTATTCTTTTGAAAGGCTTTTTTAATATTTTTATCATCTGTTTTCACCAGTCAGACTAAACTATCATCAAAGTGCCACAAAAACTGTCTTGCAGATATGCAAATAACCATGTTACAACAAAGGAGAGGTTTTAACCTATTCTTTTGCGATATGCGTGGTTAGTTAAAAATATCAGTAATCTACTGCAGGGTCTGAAAGGAAATCTTAAAATACTAAACCCTGGATTACTTCAATTTAATTAACCAGAAAAGCTACATTAAAATCCAACAGGGAGAACTTTCTTTGCAAACAGTCAAACCACTCGCATAGATAGTCCCAAGTCAACAAACACAAATTACGAAAAATCATAGTGTTCTGATCAGAGACAAAAAATTTCAAGATATCTGCTTCAATCATTTTTTTCAACCAAGTATTTCAATGGCATTTGATGATCATGCACACCTGTTTTGGCAGTAACAGTGCTTGGGAAAACAAACTGCAAAAACCAGCAAGGTCGAAGCTTTAAACATGAAAATTTTCAAACTAGAAATGTGCAAATTTCTAAGCTGTCAACATTCCCAATTCCCAATAGGCTACAACACCCAAAAGCGCCCATTCAAAACCATCTCAACCAGCAAATTGTTTGATTTTGGTCAGAATTCTTGAACTACCGTAAAAGATTTTCAAGATTTTCTGCTGATGATTAATAGCCATTAAACCACAAAACTTTGACATCAACAAAATTGTCACCCAACCCATCATGGCAAAACTGCTAGTGTTGAAAAACTGCTATTTCAAGCCCCTCCAAAGCAAAACATATATACTGTAGCAACACTTAAGGGAGAGGTCAGTTTAAACCTCTGGTAATACTGTTAGCAAAATGACATCCTTTTAAACCAATTTTATCAACTGGTCCAGAAAGTGCTTGACAACATGAAATATTAAAAAACTTGGTTGGGAGAATGTAATTACTGACCAAGGATACTACCAACATGTTTGTTTCACTTCCAACGTTTTGGTGAAGTAAATTCTCTGGAGCAAATTCTTTTATTGCAAATGGAGAACCAAGGCAACACAAAATGAAATGTCAACTCTTTATTTTCCTTTCTTTGCAAATGTAAATAACATATTTGATAATTCTTTTTCCATTTTCTTTAATAACAATGAAACAAAATATTTCTAAATATTATTTAGCAAAACTCTTTACAATCTTCATGAACAAAGTGCTGTACAAAAATCCCTGGTTGTACTTTTACAACTCTCATTTTCTTATAAACTCTGTATAATTTAAATTTACAAACTATACATATGCATATTCTGTTTACAACCACCACAGTGGCGCTTCGCACACTTTCTATGGAAATAAAGGTTAAAACAACGGATTTCTATATTTCAATTCTTAAATTCCTGAGAATACATAAGAAGACATAGTTCCCTATACAACGTCAAAGTCCTTCAATATGAAGAGTTCATATGCAGTGGTGCGAGTCCTCACGATGTGAATTTACGCCATGGCGATCGGCAGCTGGGAGCTGTACGTGTTCCCTTTGTACGGGGACAGATGGTTGTAGTTAAAATAATCAAAGTATGAATTCGAAGTGATCAATGGACTATTCTTCAGCGTATCGTTCACGCCAAAGACCTCTTGAGTCGGAGTAAGATTCCAGCTCTGTACCCCAGAGAAAGCGGTGAAATCAGAAACGGTGCGAGGCGAACGAGAACGTTGTTGTACGTGTTGTGGTTTTCTCGGACTCGTGAACTCCTTGGCGTTTGGCGACAGTTGTGATATTTGCTGCTTGGAATGCGAGTCGTCCAGCGTGCTCCATGCGGAATAAGGACTGTATGGCTGAGAAAAGCTTGGAGGAGGAGAAACTGATGGCGAAGATGTCGAAACAAGGAGGGGGGATCGACGAATATGCTTCCTCTCAAAAGACTTTGGACTCGTTGCTCCTTTCGCCCTTACGCCATCTTGACCATTGAGAAGGTTAACCCACTTCGCCGTTTCCACATCGCACAAGTCTTCAGCTTCGCTTCGTTTATCTTTCTTGTAAATCATATTCACTGAACCATTTTCTCCTGGAATGGAAACGAATTGCTCGACATTAGTCGATTGAAAGAACAGTATAAGAAAAAGAAAAACCACATACACACGGCCAAAACCACATTAACCGCGAACGTGGGCGTTCGGATCGGACTCGACGCCTACACACAAAATTCACATTTCCAAACGAGTATCATCGAGATTTTCTCACCTTTCCACGGCGTAAATGATTTTTATATGATAAAATAACCAAAAATGTTGTTTTTAGTGAAGTGCATCAAAGCGCTATTACAAAAAAGGGCAACTTCTTATTTACATAGATTTCTCGGGAATTTCTCTAATACTATATTTTCCGCAATTTTCTTGACAAAAGCCGAATCATTGGGGGAGAAAGCGTGGGTTGAAAACACTAAACAGCGGAAGAGATTTCCAGCCACCAAAAGAAAACGAACACGGTTCAAGAAAGAAGATAACGTTTCAACGGGAAAATTAAAGGGAAACGTGGACACAAAAATCAAAAATATTTCATTCATGATCATTATTCCTACAGGTTAGAACGTGAAGTGGCACATTTAACAGGTAAAATAATCGAACTGTTTTCTAACACAGAACGCACAAACAAAACGAACGATAACTGAGGGAAAAACAGTGCCAAGGTCTTCAAGAAGGAAGCGCTCGACATATTTTTCCGAGGACGGAAACAATAATTGCTGAAGTAGGTTCATAAGGAAGAGGCATTCGATTTTAAAGCATTCGACAACGCAAAAGATCAAAGCTTACCTATTCGGTAGGACACTTCTCCGGGATCGATCCATAGACTCAGTTTCTCAGGTAAATGTGCTTTTACATCGGATAAAGCAAGCCCACTTTCCTTTGCTGCGGAGACAAGCACAGGGTCCAAGGTATGGCTGATTAAAAGACAACGATAGCCACTTCCTTTCGAAGGTTTAGAAGGATACCAGTGACCACGAAACTTCTTCGCTAGCTCTCTCGCCAACTCGTCAGCAAAAATGTCTACTCTTCTTCGTGGAAGCTTGTTGTATAAAAAAGTAATGAGAAAATTCACTGCCATTTGTACTTCCATTTTGTTTGTTCTATTAAGGGAGAGTTTTATGGTTATAAAATTAAAATCTTCAAGCAAATATCTGTTATTCTCTACTACGTGCTAAAGGGAAACTTCCCTGAAGACAGAAGTGATGGTCAAACGCGAGAGCCGTGAATTTGTTTACATTACTAAATTGTGATTGGTTGAAACGACGAGAGGCCAAAACAAGTGACATCACTCTTGACCAATAAAAACACGGGTATTTCTGGAGTTATCATAGCAACCAATCATTGCGCAGAACAAGAAATAAGACGTCTATTTTGGGTCTTCCTGACGTCACAGGAGAAAATTCGTCACTCCCTCTATTGTCTTCAGAGTTTTCACTTCCGATTGCGTCGGCAATCAAGGTCTCTTGTGACACAACAAAACCTTTTTTGGAAAACGATTTAGGAAGGAAAGGAGACAAAGCAATTACCATTTAACTAGATTTTATGCTCTTCCATTGCTGAAAACCTTCTTTAAAAGCCTATAACTTCGATTGCTGCCGGAGTGAATCGATTGAGTTCACCAACGGTTCTGTTCTGAAAATCAAAAAGTGTTAAAATTAAAATTCATCTCCATTGAACAGTCGTGTTGTGACGCACTGGTTCCGTCGAAAGCGAAATGAATAAGTGTTTATTGACATAGCAATAACGCACGACATCTTTTGTTGTCTCACGGGATTTCGCAATGAAGGTAAAGCGGTATTATGTTCATCAGTACTAACAGAACTTAATTTAGGTTTACATTTTGGAAAGAAAGCACTACTGAAATACCCTATTTGTTTTTAAAACAGTTTACGTGAATAAACAGTCTGCCAATATTAGACAAAAAATTGCGTCTCCGCCAAAGGGCCTTTCGCTTTTCGCGGGAATTTAGTTGACATCAATGACCAATCTTATCTGACTGTACATCAGGGTCAGGTAAATTTTTTTCAGTAACAATCTCGGATAATCAATTAACATATCAGTCCCAGTCACGTCCGCATTGTTGACAAACAAAACCCAATATCTTGTACCTGCCAAACTGTTTTCAAAACACGAATATAATTTTCTGCAGAATATCTTGGAACATTCCATAAAACTTTAAATTAAACTGTATCAAAATGATCTACGTATATAGGCATTCGGGTCAACTATTCCTGAAAGGTAACAACTAGATCTTGATTTTTTGTGGTATCCTAAAAAGTAAACTGACTCTTGTGCCCGAAAATGCATATAGATTGTAGTGGAGACGTGACTGACTTGAATGTTTTTGATTATCCAAGCAGTTAATGAGTTATTTCAATAAACCCAAATCAAAACAAAATGTCTGGCGATAACGATTACTAAACAAACTAGAACTTACCCTCGACCGTGCAAAAAAGAATCCTGAAGTTTTTCTTCTCCCCGAAACCGCAAGGGAAGAAGTGGGGAAAACAATGAAGCTTAAGGGCAAAAATACCAGATTGTCTTTTTAAATTGCTGTTGAATTTACAGTAAACCGCAAGGGAAGAAGTGGGGAAAACAATGAAGCTTAAGGGCAAAAATCCCAGATTGTCTTTTTAAATTGCTGTTGAATTTACAGTTTTTTAAGACGTGAAAAGTTTCTTTTCCTACACCTTTTTAAACGACCAAATGTTCACTTCGCCTTGTATAAACTTTGATTACTGTAAAAGACTGCTTGGAGAGTCTTACTACTTAAAAACACACACCGCGTTTACTTTTTGAAAAAAATCCAATGAGCCGAACCGGGAATCAGTTTTGTTTCGCCTTAATCAGTGTATTTTTGGGGCGACGTAATATATATTTACAAAACGATTTCAGGACACAGCCGGAAAGGTGCCTTGGTTTCGGCACAGTAAAATTTAAACTGATAGGTCGTTACATTTTTCAGTACACTTAAGCATCGTAAAAAGCAGATTATTTAATATGAATATCTCAACAAAAGACAAACAGTTGCAACTTCACCCAAACTGGATCGTCCTTCAGCTTTCAAAAGTTTCATGATCCGGCGCGGCCGCCAGTCGTTCCCTCCAGTTTTTCTTTCACCTCCACCCAAGACTAAAAAAGTTGACTGCGACAACATTAATCTTCTTTAAAAAAAAAAAATAAATTTTTTTTTGAGAAGAAACGGTGATAATTGAAGTTTGAACTGCTATGATAAATTGAAAAACAAAACACTTTCATTTATGTTATGTAACGGACATAATTTATATACACAGGATGTAAGATTCAGTTGCCAATGGTGCGGAATAAAACGCGTCTTAGAACTGCCATAAATACGATGTAACAAACTATTTTAAAACGCTTTCGGAGAAGAGCTTTATTTGTAGTACGTGATTCAAGTTAAACATGAAAAGTGCGTTCTACTCCAGAAATTACTATATCAATATAGATAAACCTGGCGGAAGTCACTCGACATGAGACGAAAATTAAAATGTTGGTTTGGCTGTTTTTATAATTACATGTTTTTTTCTTATTTTAAAATGTACGAGTACAACGATTGATATCGAAAACATGAAACAAGAACTCTTACACTTTTAATTTTGCAAGGTACCCGGCCTTTTATTCGGTACTGAAACGATAAAACATATCTCAGGCTGTCAAAAATGAAAATCAAAAAGGAAGTCAGATTTCCGAATGTTCTTATTAATCATTTTCTCGAACTGTCTGGCAGCAATTAAACTGATCAACACCATGCCCCATTAGCTCATGTGAACTGAACAAGTTGCGATGTTATTCAGTCGACACAACATTGTTTACTTTCCTCTTGTTATTTATTTAGAAAGTTTGTTGGAGCTCAAAGGTATTTTACTCAGTAGCTGAAATATCAACCTTAATGCCCGTGTTCCTTTCACAGTTGTGCGGCAATATCGTACTACTACAGTCCAGTGAGCAGCCCAGGATACCACTGTCAGTAGGGGAGAGAAAGGCCTGGTTCAGATGTTGTACATCAATCGGAATATAATCGAGGCAGTTAAATTCGTTAAACTTGACAGCAAAATGAAAATTTCGTCTAAAACAAACTGTGAAATGGATTGCCCGGTCGGCGGGGTACTTTTTGAAACAACTCAATAATTTAGATTAAAAACAACCCCCACGCAGTTAAGCTGTAGGGGGTCAACTGTTTTTTAAAAAATATCAATTGCGAAACCATAATTTTGCACACGACTGCATGTTTCTCGAGTGTGAACACATCTTGTCGCTAATCAGATGGTTTTATCACTCAAGACAAAACTTGAAAATTTTTATATTTATATGTTGAAATGCGATTTGTTGTTTTCTTCTAATTATTTATAGTTTTAGCCTATAAATCATGTTCTCATTCTCTAAATCATATTTCCAACAATATATCTCAAAATTAACAAAAGTATAGATAGTTGGATTTTAAAGACGAATTCGAAATGTAGGTACAACACACGATTTGGGGGGAAAATTCTTTTGAATCTTAGCGAAAGGACTGGGAAGCTAGATACCAGACTCCCTCAAGTCAAACCTGCCAGTAAACCCCTCTCCGTTTTTGCTTGGTTTTTTTTTCGAATTATCGGTCTGAGACCACTTTAATATTCGTCTGGTAGCACGTTTTAACCATAACTCGTCTTAACATTCGATTAGACGAATTATCCGTCTCAGGATAATTCCTCTCAGATGGATAATTTATCTCTGACTCTGGTATAAATTCGGCCATTCTCCTTCGCCACGAGACTAGGTCTTTCCATCGATGTTCCCGAACGGAGAAACCGGTCGCAGCGAATGAGAATAATAGGAGGCTGGAGTCGGGGGGGGAGGAGGAGGAGGGTTGGTTAGAAAGTGAAAAACGATCATAAACGTCTGGAAACGGAACCGTTTCATCATAAGTCAACGAGGCGACATTATGCATAAAACAGAGAAAATGAACACGAGATTTAGCCTTCAAAATATATCATCGTATTGAACACAGTTCAACTCTAACTGAAGGTTTTTAGTGATAATTTTACCTAAGTCAGCAAAACAATGGCTGTTTTAATTTCATCAATACCTGGCACTCAAAATTTGCATATTATTACGTCGTTTACTGGCAAGCTAAGAAATAAAAAAAAAACTTTAGAAACCGCTAGATTCAGTTTCATTAACTTTTATTTTAAATGCAATATCTTACTACAACGATATACCGCGTATATATAAGTGTACTATTGAAACCGACTTTGCCTTGATGCTGTTTTGGTTTATGTTTTCAGTAAAGAATGGCTTCACTCGACGAAGCCGCAAACACTACCGAAAGACTGCGTTAGTTTACGTACTGTACATTGTCTACTGTAAACGAACTTTTCAGTTTCAGTGACAAAACGCCCGGCGGGGGTTGGGGGCGCGATCAAGTATCAATTGCCTGGCCATCTTGAACTCCATTGGGGTGAAATGCGGCCGGGGTTTCCTCGTGGGGGAGATGCTGGCGTTTGGATCTGATTCATTAATAAACGCAGGAAAGACTGAGTGAGGTTGTGTATAAAATCTCTACACTACGCGAATATTTCAAGGGCAGCAAAATATTGTGTACAAAACAAGAGAAGATAATCTAGTATTATCGTCTCTTGATACAAACCCAACACTCGAGTGAGACCTGAGGGGAACTAAGTAGGCCTGCCTCGCTCTCTTCCGCTTCCTGCCATATTCCTCTGTATTTCAAATGAGACATTTGCCAATAAATATAATTATTTTTTATTTGTCTACCTAAAGGGTTTCTCTCTTGATACTTGAAATATGTGTCAAAACTGAGAATTGAAAAAACCTTCCTTGTAGTTCCGATAAATTTAGTCTGTATACAAACAACGAAAGAAAACGTCTGTTTAGAAGGCAGAATACATTTAATAACCACGTGGTTGTGCATAGCTCTGTCGGTGATCTGTTGGTTGCCACTGTGGTTCAGGAGTAGTTTGGGTAAATTCAGTTGGCTGGGAAAAGAACGCTCCGTTTCCGGAAAAAGACTTGTACCCAGGACCCTGCCACTGTGGTTCAGGAGTAGTTTGGGTAAATTCAGCTGGCTGAGAAAAGAACGCTTCATTTCCGGAAAAAGGCTCGTACCCAGGACCCTGCCACTGTCGTTCAGGAGTAGTTTGGGTAAATTCAGTTGGCTGGGAAAAGAACGTTCCGTTTCCGGAAAAAGACTCGTACCCAGGACCTTGCCGCT
>JAOBYE010383424.1:0-14496 GCA_025403585.1 Parazoanthus swiftii
GCGCTAAAACGATTTGGTTTTTTAAGACCAAATCGTTTTAGCGCCACATATACAGGTCTATATGGCAACAGGTTTTAACCATAGCTAGGCATAATGTTTAGTGTGAAAGTGGGTATATTTTCAGTTTGGACGAATTGTGGGGATATGCCGTATGACATATAAAAGCCGGACTTTTGTTACCCAGAAAACGGGTATCAGTTAAATTTGAGCGACAGATCTAATTGTAGATTAGTTCGGGAAAGTCGTGTAATTTGGTCTTAAAACAGATAGGGGTTTCCCTATCCCAACACTAGAATAATTGAGGAATAACCCCTTCCTCCCTCCCATGGGGCAAGTTCGTCTCTGTTCAAAATACTCCCAAAGTACAGTATTTATCATAGCGAATCCCGCATTGTCTCAGTTGCGCGAAGTATTGAAATCCATGCACAGCTTGCGGTGAAAAATTGTCAAGTCTCGTACTTGAAGCCAGTACTATCTTTCGCGTGGAAGAGCGGAAAAACGGCAAAGCTGAAGTTTTTGCAACTTTATAGCCTACTAATAAACCTCAAGCAGAGATCGCTCATAAAACTGCTTTACACTTATACTATTCAAATTTTTCTCTATGAACTCTAAGCAAAAACTTTGATGTAACCTTTGTAACCTTTTGTATTCATTTTTCTGTTCATATTGAGCATGACTTAAGAGTTGTAGTTTTTCTTTTCCCCGCCTCTGTTACTGTAAATAAAGTCATGTCCGTAAACAGTTAAATGAATGAATGAAAACTTTTCGTGGGGACATGAGAGGGCAGCTAACTAACAATGAGACTAAATTTCTTTCTGTGCTAGTTTTTGATACAAAACTCGGTTGTTTAAAGAGTAAAACAGCTGCGAGTTATTCAAGAGAAACCGGGTTTTTTTGTCGCTTGACCCAGCCGGTCCGTGTAGGAATGGGGCGACCCATTCCCAGCCTTTCGCGTCCATAACATTGGATAAAAATCAAAATGGCGGACGTGGGGTAAAAAGAATCTTCAAAACATCGCTATTAAGTTTTGGAGAGAACGGAGGAAATTGCCATGTTGCAGACAACTCAGAACCCAATTCATGACCTTGAGAACTGTATCAATACAATACTGAGCTCCAATGAAGCAAATCGCAACCATGCTGGAGGGGAAGATGTACAAACACCAACTTATTCTCTTCGTCAAAATCAATGTGTTCAGTTGAGAACGAATAAGAAGTTCAAAGAGGGAGACCTTAGTCTTTACCTCCCGTCGCTTAGAGGACATGGCGAACAGCAACAGCAGCAGGTAACTTTTATCGACATGTTTTCATTTAGAAACACACTTTGGACCTTTGTAAAATATTAATTACGTGTGATCATATCAATTTTAAAATTATTATATTAGTTATAGAACTTTGTTTTTTCACCCTTTCAGCCACAGGCAGTTTATCTACATCTAACTTCTCCTTACAAAACTCAAACAAAATTATATAACAGGGAATGAGAAATAAGGAATTGATCAAGTACAATAAGCTGTTGAAGTTGAAAAACTTAATTCTCCCAAACAGCCTATATACAGAAAGAATGGAGTTCAGTTGGGAGAATTTACCATCATACCATTTGCCATGTTATGGGCTTAAAGGGTTAAACAATCAAGATCATTCACAGCTGTGGGCCAGAGCCTCAGTCATGAGTCTTGGGAGTGAATGAAATTGAGTCAAATTCCAAAATGTCTTTTCCTTGGATTGTGTAATTTGGTCATATGACAAACTGATGTTAGATATCAGAAAGTTTTAGATACATGAACAGTAATTAACCCTAACCCCATCCCAACCCCAACTCTAGTAATCATGCTGTATAGTGTGTCAGTACAGTGCAGGTCCAAAACCAGAGTGAACCTGACCTTTAAGTTATCTTCTACATGTACCTTATTTTTATGTCAACTCATTTGCATCATAAATATTTCCAAATCTGCTTCAAGTTGTGAGCCCTGTTCAGGATTTATGAACTATTTAAAGTAACTCAATTTGTCATGATTTCAGTATGTGGAACACAGACGTTGCAGGAAAAGGGAGGATGTGTGTGTGTGTGTGTGTGTGTTTGTGAGAGGGAGGGGTGGAGAGAGGGTTAGGGGAGAGTGGGAGAGGGTGGTGGGTGCTCTTCAGAATCTTTTTTGGTTATGTGCTGCAGGCTTGCCAAAGCTGTTACCCTGTGACAGACCAGAGGTTTGATGAGTTTTGATACCCTGTCCTAGATCCTAGATTAACCACCAAGGAAACCCAACCTATGACAGGTGTAACCCCTGGTCCAGACAAAACACCTGAAAACCATATTAAAACTTAACATCTTGAGTGTACATCACACATCTGTATAGCCGTCATACATGTATGGGAGTGCACTTCTTGAATACTCCTGGAACACTGTTTGAATACTTTTTATCAGTACTCTTTGAATACCACCTGAACACACCTTGAATATCTGGGCTTGAACACTTACATTTGGAAACAAAATGTTAAAATTACTCTATAATTATGTATAGTAGATTACAGTAGTCCAAAGCTCTTTACAGCTACATGTTTGTTAAACTGCACAGTCATATTTTGCCCAATTTATATAGCCTGCGTTGCAGCTGGTTTGTTTGGTTTAGACTGTCTGCAGCGCAGGCTAAATTTATACTCTGTTTCTGATTTTCAGAAAGAAACCAGTGACTTTGCTTCTGAACTAACAAACCAACCATTACTGAAAGCCTATCTCACCAAGTGCAGCAGTTTTACTCCAGCACACGTCAGTCTTGTACTAAACAGACCAGCTGTGTTCAGAGACATTGTTATTAATGTGATGACTAGAGGAAAAAGCTATGGGAGTTTCATATATGGCAAGAATGTTGTGGTAACTGATATGGAGGCACACTGTGATATTGGTTCCCATGGTGACCAAGAAAGGTTAACCCTCAATCAGCTTAGGACAGTGCTAATTGCTGACCATCTCCGAGGAGTCTTTGTGGTGAATCAAGAGTAAATACATGTATACAATCATTTTCTTTAAATACAGTAACTATAGTTAGTTCCTTGTTCTATATAAAGAGAAGAAGCCATTTGCTAACACCTGTCAACATTGTGAAGAAAATGCCCAGACGTTTGTGTGATACTGGATTACTGGATTAGATACAGTAATGACATGAAAAAGAATTTGAAACCTGAAATGTGGTGAGAAAGTAATTTAAATAAAAGTAATATAAAAATCAGTACAACCATCAGCACTGTTATAATTCTGTAATAACAGTTATTCCTCAAACATGCATTGGATATGAGCTTTTGGACAGCAGACAAGGTGTGGAGCATTGAGTCAGCTATCTTCAGCTCATACATCCAACAAGGGTGAGTGGAATAATTGTTTTATTAAATACCAAACACTAGATAAAAATATCTCAGACTTTATATAATTCTACTCACTCAAGTTTTTGGCCATTTTGAGGGAAAAGTTTCTGTGATAAAATGGTCAGTTTCCATATTTGGACAATCTACAGGATATAGGACTTAGACCTTGAGTAGAAAGCCAATCAGATTACCAGAAATTCAGTATCCAGTTTTTGGTATTTTATTAATAATTAAAAGTTTTTGTTTATGTTAATAAGAACATGCCCACATGCATGATATTTAATACATGTAGTACAATTTACTCTACCTGCACATATTACATGTACACTTTGACAGTAATAAAATTTGATTAAAATATAATTTTCAGGCAAACAACTACCAGTAGCCATATGGCTTCAGCTTTGCAGTGTGCAAAGGCGAGACATTGCAACAATTCTAGCAACTCCAGCAAGATATCCATTTTGTCACTTTTTTCACCAATGTACACATGTACAGATGTCCACTGCACAGATACTTCAAGTGAACTGTTCACACAGACTACAGAGGATTGTTCAATGGCCATTAGGAACTGTCAGTATGTGACATGGGGGCATGAAGATAAGAACAATTCACCTGGTGATAGTGGGAGGTACAAACCTGATGACAGTCTTACGTCACTGGTACAGCAGCAAGATCATCCAAGTAGCCTTGGACAGTTTGATAATGGCTGCCCATTGGGAGTTCTTGAATTTGAGAAGCTATTTGCTGTTCACAAAGATTTACAAAGTAAGGCCATACATAAGTTAATTCAGGCATGTTTTATTTTAAAATTGCTTTATACATTTGAGAACAAAAAAAAATCAGTGCAATGAACCACAAGACTTTGATGACTGACCAAAATTTAATTTTATTGTAAGTAATAATAACATAGCAGTAACAATAATAGTAATAGTAATAGTAATGATGATAATAATAATAATAATAATAATAATAATATTAATAATAATAGGAATAATAATAATAATAATAATAATAATAACAAACATAAATAGAGTAACAGTTGTGGACATGTTCATGTCTTAGAAGTATAATTTTATAGTAACTTACAGACTCTACTAATAGCTACAGAAGTAATAATTGTAGCAGTAATAACAATTATGAAAAATCATGCTGTAATAATTTAAACCAAAAAAAGCTGTATATAGTTTATTCAGGATAACTCCATGAGTAAGATTAATAACTTTTCTCCTTTTATGGCCCTGCTAACTACAGTAAGGCATTTACAAATGTTCATTAAAATTTTTAATCATGGAGTCCTTTTATATCAGGATGCAAGTGCAAGTGCAGAGTAAAACTGCAAGCCACAACAAAATAATGTGAAGCAATTAGTAAATTTCAGGTCTCATTTAGTAGTAATAGTTGAATGTATAATTTTGTTTTATTTTGGTTTTACAGTTGGCTTTGACAAGAATTTAATCAAATCAAGAGGTAAATACTAGTAAAGAGTGAATTTTAGTGTCACTGATATACAGGTAGCTGTTTTGTTATTTAATCTACTTTCAATTTGTTTGATAATTGGTTTTTGTGACTGAAATCAGTCTGCCACATAATATTATGCATGCTAATTCTGTGCCCAATCTTTGTAGTTGCAGTAAGCAAGGAATTTCTTTCAAGTATATCGAGAATGGAACTGCTTGCTCGACAGAGTGTGAAACAGGTAAACAATCTCCATTGAGCCCATTTTACATCAGTTTAGGTTTTTGGGCAACTACCCTAGAGTCAAGGTTTAGGTTTAGGGCAGGGGAGGGGTGGGTGGGGTGTTTCCCAGCAACCACCATTGATGTGCTATTACTATCAAATTACACTTAGCATTATCTCCCATTAGGAACAGTTTTCAATATTCTTTTATTTTTTCATAAAAAAAACTGATAAACAGACAGGCAGAGATCTCTCTTGCTCCCTCTTGTTGTATGAAGATGCCTGCCTTCCAAGTACAGTACTTCTAGCCATAAAATTAATGTTTTTCAGACCTCATCTACTGGTATATGTTTCCTACATGTATTTGAAAGCCAGCTGTCACAATTTTCCCCTATTAATATCTCATTATTGTGTCAGTCTATAATACATGTAAGTGCAAATAGAAAGTTGTTTTCTGTGCTGTTATTAAACACCTCCTGAAACTTTTACAAACTTTTGTATGATTAACTCTTGCATGCCTGCATTCCTTGTGTGGTTAAAATTAAGTTACAGATAACAGGGCAAAGAAAATCTTGATTAAAAGGCAGAAATGATTTAATAAATCGAATTATTCTTGTCTTGAATGAAGATCTGCTAAAGGACTTTATTGATTCCGATCGTCAAAAGAATTCCATCGCTTAGAACCTCATTGAAAGCCTTTCTTTATGAAAACCATAATTTGTGTGAGCAACAGTTAAGAGGTGTCCAGAGGAGTCTAGAAGCATCCAAGGCTATGCTCACTTGTAAAACGTGTTTTACAAATACAAGCAAATTAGAACTCGTATCTCCAAGATTCTGTGCAATATCAATAATAATAATCGCCTTTATTTGCACCTTCAAAATATTTACAAGAATAATAATAGAACATAATTACAATTTAAAGAAATAAATAAATAAATATCCTCTATATGTTTCATTTGGCAACTAATTATTTTCAGCTTGGAGATGGTCCATGTAAACTGGTTCATGTTTGCAGCTGCAGGAAACAGTTTAGTGCCCAACAAGAGGGCGTGGCATGGAAAGTCACCTCACACAATGTGTTTGCGCAAAATCAGGTACATGTACTGTACAGTACATGCAATGTGTCTTTAAATCAGAAGTTGTTTGTTTTCTATCAATGTCATACATGCTTTTTTCTTATAAGAACCAGTAAACTTGGCGGAGGCTCATTGTTCTTAATTTTTTGACGATTTTTGCCTCAAATTGTTTTCAAATTGTTTTATTTAACTATAATTATGTGGCACACAAAGGGTAGTTTTCATACTGACCGTTCGACGTATCTTGTTGATGTTAATTTGTGTCCTCACAACGCTTTAGAAACTTTGAAACCAAAAAGTTGTAGGGAGGGAACTGAAGTTCTGAAACGTTGTAAAGTCACAAACTAACATCAAGACAAGATTCAACACCATCAAACGAATAGAGAAGAACACACAACAGACGGTGCACACTTGTACAAGGGAGAGTTATATACCATCTGTACTAACGTTTGTTCAGTAACTTTACTCACATAGTGGGTGGCTCCTCCTTAAATGGTCTGCGATTGGTATAGGATTTAATGAAGCCGAAACCAATTGTAGAATTGCACACATTTTAGGTATCCTACTGATGATTAGTTACTGATTTGCTTTTTATTTCAGCGACATTATAGCTGTCTGTACAGTTTCAGTATGTTGGCAGTTCCGAAGTAAATTCGTTAAAAACTATGGACCAATACTGATAGTTAAAGATTTAAGAAGAGTTTGTTAATTAGGTGGCTGGTTTACCAGGGAGATTTTGTATTGCCTTTTTCCGTATTCCAAGGCATCTGGACACCATTTTAGGTAGCACGTTTTGTTTTCGAAATCGATAGTTCAACATACATGTACGTGACTTTAAATAGTATAATTATTTCCTTTTATTTCCAATTATCACAAACACATTACGAAACAATTATTTTTCCTTGAAAGAGAGTAATTCGCATTTGTGAAGAGCAAAACTTGTTGTTATTAATTATTATTTATTGTTTATGAAGGAGCAAACGGGACTTATTTAATTTTTGGTGACGGACTCACCGACTGTTACATATTATTTTGTTGCAGTTGTTCCTGTCTCATGGATTGGTTAGCTGTCATGAATCTGGCCACAAACAACAAAAAATAACCAGCGCAGAAGAGTTCTTAAGGTAAATCCACATAAGGCATCACAATTTTTTTAGCTTCGCCAAGGTCGATACATACAAATATACCAAAACATTTTTTTAATTTAGAAAATTAAATAATACCTCAAAGAACTACTAGTATTTAGTAGAGACACTACAATGGCATACGCCAGTTGCTATTGACCTGGACAGTTAAAGAGAAAAACACAAGAAAGAAATCACAGCATAAGAAACATAAATGGTGAAAATTAGAAGCGGCGCTCGATCGTGTTCGTTTAACACCTAGAAGAGTTGCGTTTGGGTAAACATATTTCCATGTGGGCAAGGTCATTGGCATTAAAGGTAGGTAGGAATTCATGTTCTAATAAACATTTTTTAAATTGTCCCGGTAATGGTTTTGTTAATGGGTATTTCGAAGAGGAGTGAGTTTCAGATACTGGTGGAACTGTTGAAAATCAAGCACTGAAAGGTGGTAATGCGGCATGTGCAGGGTCACTGATGTTCTTAGTGCTACATTGAAGTAATGTTGGGGCAACTGCTTTGTATGTTACTCAGGTTACGGCAGGAGCAGCTGACCCAGTCATACTTACTGAAGTACGGCGATGTTGTTCAAGGTAACATCCTCATCTCCGAGATTTACTGATATTGCAAAACTGAACTCTGGGTTTGTTTAAGATCGCAAGGGTTTTGGGTGGGCTAATAAACGGGGACGGGGAATTGGTTTGGGACGGGACTGTATCCAGGAGGGCTTTTAAGCGATATGAAAAAAAATTCAGGACGAGCAGACATTAACGAGCAGATGCTGTCTGTTCGATTCTGAAAAGTATTCTAAAACTAACATACATGTACTGCAACATGTGACGCTGTTTTAAAATACTCTTTTCATGAGTCACAACAACAAAAACATTTTGATAAGAATGCCTGTAACGCTCACTTAGTATCAATAGTATGATTAAAATTATTGGTCCAAGCTCCCACTGTATTGCAGCTTCCTGACTTTCGATGTGAAAGGAATACAATCGATGGACCTATATTAATATAAGGGGGAACTTATATCGGGGGGCTTTTATCCGGGAGGCTTGCATATATATCCAGGGTACTTATATCCAGGGAGAGCTTATATCCGGGGGGCTTATACCCGGGGGGGCTTATAAACGGAGTATTAGTTCATTACTAGGTAGATTGGCATTTGTGGGAGGGCTTATAACGGGGGATTACGGGGGGGGGGAGGCTTTTACGGTATTTGTGGAACGTTGCATGATCCATCAATATTTGGTTATAAAAAACATTTGCTGTCATTATCAATATTATCTTTTCTATCATTATGATTGTCGATCTTGTTAATACTATTGATGTTGTTGTTATTTGCATTGTCACTTCTGTTGTCATTAGTTTTGTGGTTGAGCACTGCTGTTGTTATCGATCTTACTGTCACTGCTAATATCGTTATTGTGAGCCATTGTTGACACTGTCAGTGACTCATTATTTTTATACATTGATGATGACCGTAGCACGTCCTTTGATGCCGACAGGGCCCGGATGGGAAGACTCTATCATGCAAATGGCCATAGCAACAATAAAAATTGAAGTCTTATCCACGTCGTTAAAAAACACGGTACGTATCAGCATACCTGTATATTGTTTGAATAAAGGTGTGAAAAATCTCTGCTATCAAACTGCAAGGAGTTACAGTTGTGTAGCAACTGGTTGATTCGTGAGGCATTGCAAGTAAATTTAATGATAATAATAATAATAATCACATTTGTAATAATGATAACAATAACAATGATAGTATACAGTTATAATTATTAGTAACAGTAATAATAGTGGTATAAATAATGATAATGATAAAAATGATGATAACCATAATGACAGTATCAATGATAATAATATTGATATTGATAAAAAAATATTAACAATAATAACAATAATAATAATAACAGTAACAATATAAAGGGAGGACGGGGTTTGAAAGGGTACTGAGCTGTTGACAGGCTATTGATTTTGAAGATATTTGAGTGGGGAAAAGATGGAGGGGGAGGTTGTTATGTTTGAAGAAATTATAATTCTTTTAGATTTTAAGTAACTTTAAAATTTAAAATTTAATTTATTGGACGGATGTCAGCTCGCATACAGTTTAACGGAGCCGAAACCAATTATTGAACTACACCTACTGAAGATCAGTTTTGTGCTAGCATTTGTTTTTTAAACGGTTTGTTGTCTTCTGTAAAATTCAAATCAGAGGAGTGGCACTTGCTCGTTTTAGGAACAGTGTTTCGTTCTAAAACGTTTTTCCCCGTTCCTAATAAATCTTCCTTTAATCCTGGTAATCAACATCAAACTTAAGGATTTAGCCCCCCAAACTTTTACACTTTAAGGTGAAACTCGATGTATCCGACTCCTCGCAAGTGTTCCGAGAGGCCACGTTTGTCATGTACAACTGCGCCAGACTACATACGCTCCTTCAACACTTCAACCACAACGTCACTAAAGGTAAACAATACTGGACTCCCTTTAGATTTCGCAGAGACAGCACTAGATCAGAAGGGCCACAGGGAGGTTCGCTTGTATTACCAGACTTGAACAAACACTCACACTTAGAAAAATTGAAAGTTGAAGGAGAATCTAAACTGAAGAAAAGAAGGTTCTACATAAAACACGGATAAGATTACTGATGAGTATCGAATCAGGGACGCTTACACTCCTGTCCTATGCACTGTTTCTCAAAAAGATAACAAAAGAAAATGACCCTTATCCAAGCCTTCGGAATGTGCGAGGTTGGCACAGCTGGTGAGATCTCTGACTGCCAACCAGAAGGTCCCCGGGTTCAATCCCCGGCCTGGTCGAGGATTTGAACTTTGGGCGACCTTTTTTCGCTACACCGTCCGTGGACAGGGACGTTAAGCCGTTGGTCTAGTCTCTCGACGTTCTATCGGGGGACTTAAAAGAACCCACACACTTGTCGACAGGAGTAGGCTAATGCCGATGTTGTGGACTGTCACCTCTTACCCTACAAAGGGCTTGCTGTAATTGGGGAAACCTGTAGCAGTGTCCCTCTCCCTTCGGAGAAAAAGCTAAATAAATAAAAAAAATTTAACGTGGCCGCAAAAATTTGAACCATGCAGAATGGACGCGAATTTGGGCTCGACCTCATTTTCGCCCTTCTGATCCAGCGCTATCCACTTCGCAGAGTTATAAGACTGAAACGGGACGTGTTGATATACCTGAATTTTCGTTCAAAACGCACATCTCTGCACATTAAACCACCAGAAACACAATGGTATTGTTAACGATTTTACCGACCTTTACCTTTTAAACGGCATTAACAAGAAGAGCGTTTTTGTTTTGTTTAACCCAAATGCAAAGTTCGAGATCATTGTCTGTTTAGTTGGATACATGATGCACACAATCTGATAATATTACCGCAGCGTTCATCGACAGTAACCTAAACTTTTATTTCCTTGCAGGAATTTATCCTCCCCTTCCCCCTGTGGATCAGGTGGACTTCGGTTTACTGAAAGATCAAGTAAGAAGCCGTTAGACTTACCATCAACTGCAGTAATCGTTTGTGTTTGTTAGTGAGTCATGCAACGCAGGCGAACCTGCCGTGTTTCCATGTTTTGAGAAACTCGTGTAGTAATTTGTTGACTGGATTTGTTTGGCAGGCGGAGTGGGAACTCTTCTTGCGGTACATCATGTGTTACCCTTCTGTAGTGAAGGAAGTGACGGACAGTTTGGGAAGAACACACGGATCTCTTGTTAATGTTCACACCAGCAGGGTGAGTTGTATTGTGTGAATCGTTTATGACAGCTCGATCAGTGATGATGATGGTGCTAGTGGCGGTGGTTGTGGTAGTTGTGAAAGTAGTGTTGGTAATGACTTTGATGATGGTGTTGTTGGTGATGGTGTTGGTGTTGGTGTTGGTGATGATGATGATGATGATGATGATGATGATGATGGTGACGATAGTCGTGATGGTGGTGATGATAATAATAACAACAATAGTAATAATAATAATAATAATAATAATAATAATAGTTTGTTACTTATAAGTGCATTTCCCTTTGATCAATATATGATGGTGGTGATGATGATGATAATGGTAGTGGTGACGATCATGATGGTGACAACGATTGTGGTGGTGATGATGATGATTATGATGGTGATGATGGTGATGATGCAGGCCCGTAGGCAGGGGGGTGCGCGGGGTGCGTATGCACCCCCCCCTAGGACCCAAAAAGGTCCGCATTTGGAGGTTTAAGAAAACGATGAAGAAGCCCAAATAGGTTTATCGTAACAGTAGGTGCTATCGTAAGTCGAAACGACTAAAAAAAAACGACCATAAGTGCGTTTGTCCCATAAATTTGGCTTTTAAGAGTCCAAGTTGACGAAGTTTGCACCCCCGACAAAAATCCTGCCTACGGGCCTGTGATGGTGGTGATGATGGTGATAAATAGTAGGCAAGTTATCATATCTGCCCTCAAGGTTTATATTAAATATGGAAATACCAGTAAACCCGTGTTTGGATGGCCAAGCTTTCAAGTTGAATGAGCTCTTTTCAAATGAAGATTTAAGTTTTCATCAAACTAGCACAAGAAGAACTGTAAGTTTTTGAGTGACTATAGCATCAAAACAAATATCAAATTAAACACTACGATAGTTTTTCCACCCCCAAACAGATCAGAATGGATATTGAGGTCAGGCGATCTTCCACTCTAAATGAATTCGGGTGTCAGTATTCAACAGACCGGTTCAAGATGGGCGGAATATTTCTTCCGGGAACATGAGAGTTTAATTACCGAGCTGGACTGTTATCGCGGCGTGGCGGTAAATGTTTTTGCGACTGAAATGGATTGTCGTCATTAAACTGGTTCTTAATACGCAAGTTTTTTCCACAGATCTCGATGTTCCTTCTCACGCTTAGCCATGAGTTCAGTTCGTACTACGGTCGAGTACACATACTTGGGGTCAGTATCGTTCAAGTGGTATACATACTCGTCCTTTATTAATATGTATACAGTTGGAATCAGCATTTACGAAACAGGGTACTCTGACGACTGATGTTTGTTGTTTCTTTTATAGCTTAACAGTAACATGATAGATAGTATTAAGTGTCAATGAAATGTCCTCTAAAGGGCCAGTTGCATTTTACTGTTGTGATTGAATAATTTAAATGGGCAAGGAATACGTCTGTGCTTGCAATAACTGGTCCTAGTACATGTATTAGTATACAAGTTTATGGCACAGAATTAGGGCTAAACCAACCTCGTCCTCAGGCTCTTCTTCTACCGGCCTATACCGAGAGAAAGACCCTGGTTGGTTCTGGTCACGTGGCACCCAGATTGTGGGTAGTAACAACCAAAATAAACGTGCATGAAGGTTTTTTTGATGGCTTAAATATCTTTCCCTATCTAGTCTACACTAGTCTAAATGAAATTTAAAAAAATAATCTTAAGCGCATCTTCCACGTTTATTTTATTTGTTACCACACAGAATGTTGGTGCCACGTGACCAGATCCTACCAGGGTCTTTCTCTCAGGAGAGAGAAGGGCCTGGGAACGAGGTTGGGGTTAAACGAGTTTGTTGGCTGCTAAATCAGTATCAGGAATTTTTCCCTTTTAAAACATAAGAACCTATTTAAGAGTCTTAACAATTTGATTTTTGTAGCAGACACTATTTGTATGCGAACCTGTTCGGACTGACGCAAGACCTGGGCCTTTTACTGTATGGTAGATGTACAATTGAATTCGATAACTCGAACCCTCTATATTTGGAATCCCCCTAACTCGTACAAAATTCATTCTCCAAGTCATTACTCACTAATTTACTCCCGATAACTCGATCGTCCGATGATCGAACCTTCACGTTTTCTCAAAGAAAACTTTTTTCATGTATAGTATAAGGGTATGGAGTCGTTCCTCATATATTAAACATTTGAGCCAGATAAGCTCCAGCGAAGAGCCGTTCAGTTTGGGTATCATGACAGAGACAGTATGGTGTAAAATGTTGGCTACTCTAGATCCTGCACAAATCATCCATTCTCGCACGTAGACGGCGTGTCGTCCAAAATCAATCTTACCCCTATCGGCCCCAATTGTAAGCAAGGAAATGTTAAAAAGATGCTTCACCAGTAGGTGCCTTTTGAAGTTTTATTGAATTTAAACTCAGTCATCTATTGAATTCGAATTCAATGGAAAAATTCAAATATATATTTAACTTGAGTTCAGATTTGTTCAGATTTTTGGATATGTTTCTTTTTAACTTATGTCCCCTTTAAGGTATGTTTTAGATATTGGAAATTTGGGAAGAAACGGACTTTTTGGTCGATCATGTATAGCTTTGATAGAAGCTCTTCTAAACTGCATTTTAGTGGTGCTTAAAACAACACCATGTCACCTTGAATTTTGATGATTTTCACATGTTTCTTTTTCTTCCAAGGAACCAAAAGCACACCTATATCCAATGATGTTTGCCAGGCTTTATCTGATGAAAGCTCTTCAGCAGGTGGGAAGAAAATTCATCGCTAGTGCATTCGTGTTAATTAGAGAGAGACTGAGATTGAAGATGAAAAGAGGGATAAGAACGAGATAAAGAATGGTAGTGAATATGAGGACAAAAATGAGAATGGATGTAAGGATGAGAATGGATGCATGTAAGGATAAGGATGAGAACGTCAATGTGAATGTGAATGAAAATGAAAGCGAGATTATGAATGGGAGCGAAGTTAGGGATGGAGACGATAATGTGAATGGGACTGATATATCGATGGAAGTGCGGATAAAGTTGAGAATGAGATTAAGAATAGGAGTCTTTACCTTTAGAGTAGGTTTCCACAATTAGCTAGTCTAGCTTTATGTATTTAGCTCTATAGTTTTCAATGTACGCAGTTTTAATAGTATCTAGCTTCATTTTTGTCGCTTTTAACTCCATTGAATTTAACTTTGTTTGTACTTTTAGAGTAGGTGTCCTCAATTAGCTAGTTTAGCTTAATACATTGACACATGAATAAAGGTGTTATTATTATTATTATTAATATTATTATTAGTAGTAGTAGTAGTAGTAGTAGTAGCAGAAGTAGTAGTAGTAGTAGTAGTAGTAGTAGTAGCAGTAGCAGTAGCAGTAGCAGTAGCAGTAGTAGTAGTAGTACTAGTAGTAGTAGTAGTAGTAGTAGTAGTAGTAATAGTAGTAGTAGTAGCAGAAGTAGTAGTAGTAGTAGTAGTAGCAGTTGCAGTAGCAGTAGCAGTAGCAGTAGCAGTAGTAGTAGTAATAGTAGTAGTAGTAGTAGT
>JAOBYE010383535.1:0-14494 GCA_025403585.1 Parazoanthus swiftii
AAAAAAGTTGCCAGAAAAAAGAGTTAGATTCAGATTTTGAAGAGCGAATTTGAATGTCCCTATTCGTCGAACCGCGGAAAGACGGAGCGCCCCAGTTACCGACGAAATCTTACTACTAATCAGTTAACCACATCAGGTCCCGGTTGTTCAAAGCACGATTAGAGTTAATCCTGGGTTTACTCAGTAGGTCTTATTTATAGTTAATCCAAGATTAGCAGTAATATGTTATCTGAAAGCTTTGAACATTCGGGCCCTTGTCATCCTCAGGAAGTCCTCGCTGACGTCCAATCTCAGAGGACTGGGACTTGGGTGACGCGCTGTGTTTTTGTGACCATGTTTTTCAAAATGGCGACTTTGTTTGGGACGAGATTAAAGATGTTAAAGTTTTGACTGTGGACTGTGATAAAGTTATCAAGCATGTTCTGGACGTTTTAACAATATTTCTGTGACAAGTGATGGACTCCACAAGTAAGGATTTTCTTTCCAGTCACGTAGACCCAAAGTTTACATTGGTTCGACCACGACTCAACGTGCAGTGTGATTGGAATAACGTCCTGAGGTATTTCCCTTGATCGTACGATGAGGTTTTTTGTAAAGTAATAGATCAAGTTTCAAGTCAACTCGGAGTTTAACCAGTAACCAGATCTTGCTCTGTTTTATTTTGAATTTTATTGCTGCAGAGTTGCTGGAGAGAAAGCATGGATCTCATGCTCAGTGCCAGGTACTTTGTATAAGTTTACATTTATAAGAGTTGAGATGATCTAGTTATTCAGCAAACGAATGGAGATCCATTTTTCGTGAATAAAAAGCAGTCATTGAGGGGGAGCCCTAGTAGCGTGAACTAGTGTGGGTTTGGTGATGCAAAGAGATGTCTTGAGATGGAGCATGGGTCCCCCCTCCTCTTCCTCTTCCCTTCCCATCCTCTTGTGAAGAAAGAGGGGAGGGAGTGCTTTTAATTAATAATTACCTAGTCAGAAAGAAACTTAACAAATATTACAAAGAATACAGTTGGACAGACTTTGTAAATTGCTGTTAGTGCAGCCCTTCTCCTACAGCACAAAATCTGTTCAGTCTGCAGTCCTTGTACTATGTTGCCCTAACGAATACTGTCTTGTGTTCCACTAATAGTAATATCATATTGATTGTACTTATTGTAGATCAGCCTTCTCTGTATGGTGAAATAATTGCCTATGAACAAGATTCAGATGATGCAGGTTGGAATACAGCTTTAGAAGCATCAGAAGGATTTAAAGTTGAAGTTGTTGATGAGGTTAGTTGATTACTACTAACAGTACAATCATGTAACTTCTCAAAGGTTTGATAAGAATGAGAGGAGAGGCAACTCGAGTTTTTTCAAGTAATATTTCCTTGGGACATCAAGTACTTAAAATGTATTTTAAGTACATTGTGCATTAGACATTTATTTAGCTCAGTCAATAAGAACTTGGACTGCTAATTTGAAGGTCCTGGGTTCAATTCCCAGCTTGACCAGGGGGTTGAATATTTTGGTGACGTTCTTTTGTCACACCGTTCTTGGACAGGGACGTTAATCCATTGGTCCCCCAGACTAATGAAGAACCACTTTGTGGAAACCATGGGGTTGAATATTTTGGTGACCTTCTTTTGCCGAACTGTCCTTGGACAGGGTCGCTAAGCCATTGGTCCCCCAGATGGATGAAGAACTACTCTGTGGAAAGTGAAAATGCCACTTGAGTAATGCCAGGGGTAGAAGCAGGCATCATCAGTCAGTATGTACCCTATTCCCTCTCCAGTTTTTTTTCCAATATCTGTTTTGGGTGGCCCTGGTGGCAATTTTAGTAAACAAATGTGAATGTAAAAATGATTTAATTTATAATTTGAACACAAGTTGAATAGTGTGCAGTTATTGGTTTATTAAAATCTTTTGTTTTAGTTTCTGTAGTTTCTGGTTCCAGTGATAACAGAGCTCAGGTGCTAGCTGGTATCCTGTATATATACATACCATCAAACGAGTCCTTCTGGGAGGGCATACATGTGTTTTGACCACTTCATTAACCCTTGAAACCTTTAACAAGAAAAAGTCACATGAACATTCAAAGGGGATCAATTGGCCTTCTACCTTTGTCACAATTCATCAGGTTGACATGAAACTTGGCAGATATGATCAGCTTTCTTTGCACTTTTCAATTAAACATTGTCACATGGTGTCTGATTGGTTTCCAAGGCAACTGTGAAGAGCAAAATTCAAAAATTTTGTCACCATTTTGGATTTTTAGTTTTTCAGATTATATTTGAATTTGAATTATAAATACTGAAAATGATAAGTAAACAGCATTTAGCCAATAGAACTTCAAAATAGGTAGAATCCATCGCAAAATTGTCCACATTTTGTCACTCTTTAGCCAAAAATTAAAATTTCGAATTCAACACACAAGTTGCATGTTTAATTGTGATGACCTCATCAGCTGTGACATTACCTAATTAGCATCAAAAGATGTGTTAACAGACAAAGAATGTTCAGTTGTACCTAAAGCTTGTGTTATTCGTTCAAGAAGCAAAAATTTAAAGCCGAAAAAATTGACGGGACCAGAGTCAATTTGCCCCCCCCCCCCTTGAGGTTTGTAGGGTTAATGGTGAAACAGCCTTTAACTCAAACATTTTTTTTCTATTAACCTCATCTTTTAGAGGACATTGTTGTTGTCTCATCCAGAGCAACAATGCAAGGCCACATTTGTTGCTCCTACAACTGTATTCTCACAAGTGCATAAAAAGAATGTAAGTTTTTTAAACTGATTTAATTATGATAATTTATTAATTAATAAACTACTTCCTTCTAACTCTACCAAACAGAGAATTTCTCATATATTTGATCAATACATGTTTAATAATGTAACATATTTATTTAGTATTTTTGGGTTTATTGAGATTTTGTCTTAATATAATTTAAAATAATATTCTAAAAATATTTGTTCCGAACATTTTTAGATGATGGTTTCTAATGTTGGTTTTTACATGTAACTGAAATTGATCAGAACAAATATTTCTAAACATCTTAAAACTTTTAAGTAATTTATTCTTATTTCAACCACAAATTAAGATACTTTATTTTTATTAAATTTATTAATTATTTAAGTTCTAGTTTTTCTGTTTAATATTTTCCAATTCTTAATGTTGTATCGTAACATACAATGATTGCTTGTAAATTTAAAACTTTTTTTTTCTTTTTTCAAAACATTGCTGGTAAATTTATTGATTAGGTGACACTGCAGCTGGTGCTACCAACCTGTACGACCAACAAACTTACCAAATGACTGTTGGCATAAAATCATGGGCAGCACTGTCCATTGCTCATGGTTATCACTAATTTGTCTCAATCTTATATTATTGTTTGCTATTGCAAACCAAAAAAGGTTACAACACAGTGAAAAACTGTTCCAGATAAACCTCTCTTAGATTATTCCAATTTTTAGTTTTAACAAATCAGACAGTGCATGGTTTTGTATACACATACTAATATACATGTATTAGTAGTAGTAGTAGGTTGTCTTCGGACATATAAGTCCATGACAATAGCGCATATTGCGACATCTCCTCTGGTGGCTCAAAAGCTCAGTTCGTGGACTGTAGACATGACTGCATCCAGAACATTTGAAAACCGACAGTGGTGGAGCATTCCGAGCCGGAATAAATGTATATGAGTATAAATAATAACGCATTTCAGAAAAAGCTAATATTGTAGCAAAATAATGTTCAACTGTCTTTAAATTAATCTGTACTTGCAGATTCAGTGTATTGACTTGTCACCAGGGGGAGCACTTGGTGTGTCGTCAGGTGCAAATGGAGAGCTAAGGGTGTGGCATGCTGTAAATGGGAAGATTCGAGTATGGAAAGTATTGTGTAACTGATTTTTGCATAAACATTGGATGAAAGCAAAACTAAAATAGCGAGAATTTTCAAATCCATGCAATTTTAACAGCTTAGTTAAGATTACAACTTGAGCGAGCAATTAATAACTGCTGTTGAATGTACAACTTCATCAGTGCAAAGTCAATCTATTCATTGATTTTTGCTCACTCACATTTTTCATAGCAATGACATTTTCCAGGTCTTATATACATTCTAAGTTGATAATATTATCGTTGCCAATATTGAATCCAATTGTTTCGTTTCAACCTAAAAAATTTTTTATTTTGACTCTTTTGTTGGCAGCAAGAATTGAAGGGCCACCTGTCTGACGTCACCACCTGCAAGTTTTTCCCATCAGGCCAAGTGGTGCTAAGTGGGAGTGCTGACTTGAGGCTCAAGATCTGGTCAGCGGAAGATGGCAGCTGTCCTGTTACATTGATAGGACATACAGGAGGTATGGCAGTTAAGAATATTCAGTGACATATATCAATTATATTGAGCACTACTGCAGTGCTTGTCAAGACTCCCTTTTTTTATTATTAACTTAATTTTTTAAAATAAACCAAAAAAGGTTTTATTTAGTACATACATTCAAAAGTTACATTTTTTATACTACACTGTAGTGCAGGCAAAGGCTCAGTGTTTTAAATTTATTTAGGAGGACAACCAACTGATAATGAACAGTCCCTACTATAAGTCATAGAACAATTGTGTACATAACAGCATTGTGTGTTGCACAGTGAACCTTTGAAACAATTACAGTATACCAAATGAATCTAGATCTATGAAGAGTAATTAATACAAGTGAGCAGTTGTGATAGGATGTACATGAGATGTGTATGATTGTATATTTTGATAATGAAAATAATAATAATAATAATAATAATAATAATGGCGTTACCCAGACGCCATTTCCACAGAGTGGCTCTTCATCCATCTGGGGGACCAACGGCTTAACATCCCTGTCCAAGGACGGTGTGGCCAAAGAAGGTCACCCAAGTATTCAACCCCGTGGCCAAGTCGGGAATTGAACCTGGGACCTTCAAGTTAGAAGTCCGAGATCTTACTGACTGAGCTAACGTCGCACGCACAAACTGTAAAGCTTTTATTATTTTTGACCTGAACATTCCTTTGTACAACAATATCCACATGTAACAACTAGTTCTAATGAAAGAAAAGTAATTAAGTAAGAAAAAAATGTGTTGAAAAGTTTTGAAAAACTGTAAAGTTTTTATTAACAGAAAAACATGATTGTTGATATCTCTTTAATAGGGATTGCTGACACTGCCATCATAGACAGAGGGAGAAATATTGTGTGTAAGTATGTGTATCTTTATAAGGCAGATGTCTTAATGTCGTCATTATTAAGGACATCTTTTTAGCTTGTTAGCTTTAGGCAAGCATAAT
The DNA here is from genome assembly GCA_025403585.1 of Parazoanthus swiftii. Classification (NCBI taxonomy): domain Eukaryota; kingdom Metazoa; phylum Cnidaria; class Anthozoa; order Zoantharia; family Parazoanthidae; genus Parazoanthus; species Parazoanthus swiftii. The sequence goes on from JAOBYE010383535.1 coordinate 5,293, forward strand.
TATATAGCATCTTCTTATTAATAAATATTATTTCTACACTGTCTTGTTCTTCCAATTTACACTAACCGATCTTGTACATGCACAAGAGTATTAAAATATGAGAATGTAAGCCAGAGAGGTTAGTTGAAGTTAGGGCCATTCAGTGCCAAGAAACAAGTGCAACCTAAAAAATGTGGTCTGTACTTATTTGCTAGAACTGTATAAAATAGCTGTCATATAAAATTTAATCTGAGTGTGAGCCCCAGGACTTTAAGAAAAAGGTCCACATGGTAGAAATACAGCATCAAATTTGGACTGACCCTGTTGACGTCCAAGGATTGGGGCTTGCTGTGTATGAATCAATATGGAAACCGTTATTTTTGCTGCAGGGCAAGACGGTCCAATCTGGTGATGGATGTTGTAGATTTGTAGATGGAGAGATGCCGAGGTTTCAAAGAAAAGCTGGTTGTGTGGAACCAACTTAAAGTGCTGAAAGCACAAGGCTTAAGGGGGAGGGGGATCTTGGGGTGTTGTTCCTCAGAAGCTTTTGAAATTTAGTCTTTTAGATACCTTCTTACACAGGGGAAATGTGGAACCTTATAAAACTGTTATATTGATTTAGATTACCGGTACGACAGATGTCAGTTGCAGCAGACAACAAACCTAGGAACCCAGGGCTCCATTTTGTGGCCAAAAAACAAGTTAAGAACAATTTTTTTTACAAAAACATTTTTTTACAGCTTGTGCCCGGGATGGTAGTGCTCGTCTGTGGGACTGTGGGGAAGTCAAGTGTCTGTCTGTCCTGGCCAAATGCGACTGTCCTGTTAACTCCTGTGCACTAGGATTGTTGACAAAGCAGATGGATGATGGAACATGTAATACAGGTAAAGGTATGCTCAGAGCTAGGGGCAGTAACTAAGGAAGACAAACTGGGTTGGGGGAATCCCTTACCTTTTCGTCGATACCTCCAACACACCCTCTCCACTTATCAGGGCTTCTGACTGGATGACGTGGTGTGGAATCGCATCCTTCAATAAGTTCGGATCAACTGCACCCTCAGAGCATTTTCGCGTAATTTTGAAAAAGTATCAAGATTTATGGTCAAGTATACTAATTCCTTCTTTATGAAGATGGAGCTGCATAGTTTTCACAATTATAATGAAATCATCGAACAAAACCCGAGAAAAACACGCTGCTTTCATTTGTTGCACAACTTCGATCCACCAGGCGCTCTTGCATTAAGCCGGTTTCCACTAGGCGGAGTTTTTAGCGCGAAGCGAATTTTTTCACCGCAAAAAAATTCGAGCAATCGCGTTTGTATTTTCCACTACATCAACGATTGTCTCGATCAATCTTTGTTTGATGGGTGATTTGACGCAAAGTCCTTCGCGACTTCCAAATCACCACGTGACGGATTTCAGAATTCGTATTGGCTCGCTCCTTTTTTCGCGGCGAAAAAGTACAAACTGTTCGAACTCACTTTTTCGAAGAGAAAAGATCCAGCGAAAACTGTGGCTCCTGTACTCGAAAAAAATCGCTTTGCGCGAAAAAATTCTCCTGGTGGAAAACCAGCTTTAGTTGATTCTCGCCTGAGCACAGTATAACTAAAAGGTCGATTTTAATTGGATGAAAACTTGTTTTTCCTAGCCAATTCTTTTTGTCGTTGTTCTTAAAAATCTGTCTGTGGAATATTTTCGCAGGAAAATCATTTTCACTATACTCTGTTAACCATGGAACTGATTGTTGTAAAAGAGAAGAAAAAGGATCCCAAACGGCTGGCTGTTAAAATAACTGCACACGATCGAGCAAAAAATTAGGCACCAATATGAGTGCTTCATGTTCTTTTTTAACAGTTGTCACACTCATTTTCGATCGACTTCTTTGTCTAACAAAAAGGAATAGTCCTAGGTACAGTCTTAGAGCCCAAAACAACGGAAAACCTAAAAAAAGAGAAGGGCGCTGAGGAAATCAAAAGGCGTTTGAAAAAAAAGAAGGGAGCTGGAAAAAAGGGGCACGGCGCCCTTTTGTTTCGCACTAGCGAGGTGAGAATGTAAGTGATCGTCACCTTATTTCGTCCAAAAACGTGCTGCTTTGATATAAACAGTCTACTCTGACGAAGGGCTAACGCTCGAAACGTCAGCTTCACACTAAACCTTACGGGATCTTACGGCGAAAACATATCATATCAACCGTTGTTGATCAAAACTCATATCCAGCTTACTTGCCAACGCAGAAAAACAGTTTTTTTCAAACTGGTCTTCTAGTGCTTCATAAACAAGCGGCCTGTTGATAAGAATATCGTATTGTTTACAGTGAGATAAATTTCCTTTGGGAGCAATTTTATACATAATTTTAAATTAAGAATTTCCGCGTAATTTGCTTTGTTTTTCACGTAACTGACTGGATCTTCCGTGTAATATGCTCTCAAATTTCCGCGTTCTTTGCGTTTATTCCGCATCTATCCAGTAGGAGGTGCTGCATCACAGCCCACAATAGAGTACCCTCCCCCCCTCCCCCGCAGGTTGTATGTAGGTAGTGTTAAATTGTGGTTTGATTAACACTATTTTTACTGCTTCGTGACATATGAAGCTTTTGTGTTGCTCTGAAGATTGTTTTTGGCTGCTGTCAATTGAACACAACATTTTGAACCAACCACAGTTCATAGATCTGCAGTTATATTTTTATTTAATGGTTGGCCAGCACTTCTTCGACAGCCAGGATGTGCATATACAAGCAGTTCAAGATCACCAACTCGGCTTATTCATTATTCAGTTTGGAGGAAGAGTTGATTGACGGCAACCCAAAGAAAGCTTCAGAATGACAAAAGAACTTCAAGGGGTTAATATACCAAAGGAAATGTCTAGTGACGTAGTTGAGTACATTCTAATATCGCAATAGTTGAAAAAAGTGATAATTTGGTAAAACAGTTAATGGTATTTTGATGATTTTGTTGTGGCAACAGTTGAACGAGAGGTTGGAACAGAGGGAAAGCTGTTAACATTGGCGGCCGAGGATGGAACACTTCATGGGGTTTCTCTACACAGCAAGAATAAGGTGAAGGCCTTGACATATGTGAGTTTAGGGGAGGATTACGTTAGGGTTATAGAACGCATTCAACCTATGGCGATGGCCGGCGGGGGGACTTTAAGGTTGAAAGTGGTAGGGATGACCGTCGGCAAGCTCGAATTTCTACCCTAAAAAATACCTAGTGGAAAAAAAATTCACCCTAATTTCACCTTCAGCGTACCGTTTTAGCTCAAATAACCCCTAAAAAATACCAGACTTTCTTCCGAGTGCGGTTTTCGCTCAAAAATACCCTAAAAAATACCAGATCGCCGATTTTACACCCTAAAAAATACGACGGTCATACCTACCATCCAAATATAGGGAGTACTGACCCCCGGGGGCGATGGTAATGAGAGGATGATATACCTCCTGGGATTTGTCTACACGGCAAGGATACGGTGTTCAAACCATAAATTAAGTTAATTCAGGTGTGGTATAATAAAATGCAAATAGTGTGTAGTGACACTCAATAGTGGGCAGAACACTTCATTGGGTTTGTCTGTTTAGGGTTATGACTTGAGTAGGTTAAAAATGCAAGTGGTTGAATCACTTTGGTGGCAGAAGTTTGGGACACTTTATGGGCTTCTGTCGAATTATTTCGGTTCCATACAGACCAATATGGCTGATATAAATTGTATGACGGATATTCAGTGAAGTGAACATTTATTTTTTCTGTGTAACATGATTCTTATTTACTCATTCGTGTTGCAATGCAGGTTTTTACAACACAATGCTCGTTCCCCCTTAACTGTTGTACATTTGTCTCTGATGTGGAGGTCGTAGCTGGGTCAGATGATGGGAAAATATACCACTGGGACTGTAGAAATATCAGGTACGTAAGGCCAAGTTGTTTTGTTGGTGCTCCAGCCATTTGCACATGTCCTGTGAGTAAAGTGGTGCCGAATCTATTAGGAACTTCAACGGAGTCTCCGGTTCAACTCCTGCCTGATCATAGTCGGTATATATGCATCCTTCTTGGTGACAGTCTGTGAGGTAATTACATTTAATTACATGTAAACTGCTTAGTAAAGGGAGACCCAGCTGAAATTCAAATTTATAGGAGACAAAAAAGTCACCAAAAGTGCAAGTTCTGCCCACCCACCCCTCCCTTAGGTTGGGGTTAGAGTCAAGGTTGGGGTTAGGTTCATCTTTAGGTTTATGGGAGGGGTGGGTCATTTCCCAAAAACCAGGAAAGATCCCGAGTTCTGGGGGAAGGATATAGAAGGGTTCTGAGGAGAAGATTTTTAAACTATCAGGGTCTCAGAAATGGCGTTTCGGAATTTTACGGTGATATTCAAAACGCAATTGAACCTTTGAAAGGTATTTTTTAAACAACTCACCATACATCCTTCAATTTTTTAAATCTTGTCCGTTCTTTTGTCGCAAGATTAACCAAAATGTTTTATATCCACTTTAGTTCGCCTATTTGTGTGCTTCAGAGGTCACGATCGCCTGTTTTGTCGGTTGTTTCTCGTGGATTAAACGGGTTCTTTGCTTCAACAAGTGAGTACCTGGCATAATTTGTAAAATGTTATAACTTAGCTCTATTGCTTGGTTTTAGTCGGACCTGTAAATAGTGCTCAGCGGTTTGCACATGCGCGTTTTTTCGCACGATGCGCTTGCTCAAAACGTCGTCATGCTCATGGAAAGTTTATGAACCTGTGAACACATGTGCTTGCATGGCTCAGTGAACACTGTGTGTGAGTATGACCGTGGTGATGGCCGCGGAGGCTCACCTTCCAGAGTTCTTCCTCATAAACCTGTTAAGAAGCTAGTACAATTGTTAGCGAAAAATATTGAAAAATAGAACTGTTGTTGGGGTAGCTATTTACAGAATTTAGGTTTTAATTTTAAACATACAGCTTTTTTGATACTTCGAAAGAAGCTAACTGCTCGATTAAGGGGTTAAAGTTCACAGTTTTCTACACTGGGTCTGTCGAACGCAGCATTAGTTTACTGTTTCTGTTACCACTCGAAAGCGAGACAACCTCTGCGACCCTCATATTTTATCCCCTTCTTGCTGCAGCTGCCGCCTTCACTACCACTGCCACTGGCACCAGTACTAGTATTAAAGTTACTTTACTACGACTACGACTACGACTAGTTACCGAGTTTAAAGGCGTTTTGTTGGATATTTGAGCGTTTTACTTGCTAATTAAGACGCATTTTCATTTTGTTATGAAGCGGACGGCACCTGTTTTCGTTGGAACACCAAAGATTCTCTCAGTGAGAGTGGTGCTGTGGAGACCTGGGAACTAATTGGCCCGGACTACGATCCCTTATACAGCGTATGTGCGCATGATCGTACAGTCTACACAGCCTGCAGAGATGGTGAAATAAGAAAATACGTGTTGCCGAGCTGAATACGGTTTCAAGGCTTAGATAAGAGCCGACGTGGCCCCTTTTGGGTCTTCATGGTGCTCACTACTCCTGGAATTCCTGGAAAACTCCTGAAATTTTGAATTTTTCTTCCAGGGCCCTGGAAAACTCCTGGAAAAATGAGATAATTTCCCTGTACTCCTGGAAAACTCCTGGAGTTTTGTGGAAAATTTTTCAACAGTTTTATAAACAAACCAAAACCTGGCGCAGTATCAGACTTGTGATTGTATTTTTTGTATTTAAGACTCAATTATAGGAAGTTTTTTTTCTGGAGACTTTGGTCATTTTTGTCCAGTTTTGCTTCGACCAGAAAGCTGAATAAGTTACTTGATATTGTTTTGTTTTTGGCGAAAAAGAATTTGGGGTTAGGTCCTGGAAACATGCATTTTCTACCCTGGAGAACTCCTGGAAAACTCCTTGATTTTTGTTATCATCAGTCAGTGAGCATCATGGGTCTTGTTAGACAGAAAGCGCGATTTTGCGTGGAAATCTTTTTCGTATCCTGAGCCCATGCAGGTAGTGTAAACTAAAATAATGCTCTCATAATACTCCAAGTGGTGCTTATCATTACTTTGGGGATGTCTCTATTCTTTGAAATACTAAATAAACGACAACTGACGATGGCTTGCAATTGTTAATGCTAAGTATTTGTAATTTGAGTGTCTGGTAATGTTGTACTATGCTGTTGGTTGTTTTAATTAAATCACTGATTGAATGTTGCAAAAGGTGGAGGAAATCGGGTCAGTTATCAATTTTCAGTTGTATGAACAGGAACTCCAATCAATTAATCAATCAAAATCTTTATTTAATCACGATGAAATTTAAAAACTCTGGCTTGTGCATGGGGTCGTGGATAACAATTTAACAGATATTAAAATTACGGTTGTTAAAATCATAGTTACATTTGCAATACTTGGCTGCTTACATCAGTAAAATGCTAAAACTATACAATACTCTGCGAGTATTGGCTGAATTAAGTCCGGTGTACAGCAAAACAAAAACAAGGGTTGGAACCGTCAGAATTTCGGCTGCATCCAGTTACTTTCAGATATAAACTTCTCTCTTCCGTCTTGGACTTAAAAACGCGAGATTGCAGAAAGTCTTTGCGAACGCAAAGTAAATGTGTCTGTTGTTGGGGATTCTTTGGTTTTGGTTTAATTTAAATTGTTTTAAAACTTTTCTGTAGCGGGCGCTTGAAGAGTTCTATTGTGCTCTTCCCCACTCCTACCCCACGCAATATCTGTCCACTCGTGCTGTACCCTACCCCGCCTTTCCCATTATCCGTCCACTCACCCCTACCACTCCCAATCTCTGTCCACTCGTGCCCTACCCGTCCCAATAAACGTCCACTCATGCTCCACCCTTCTCAGTATCCGTCCACTTGTGCTCTTCCTCCACCCACCTCACGCAATATCCGTCCACTTGTGCTCTTCCTCCACCCACCCCACGCAATATCCGTCCACCTGTGCCCTACCCCACTTTAACCCCTCGCAATCTGTGTCCACTTGTGCTCTCCCCCTCACTCTTCCAATATCCGTTCACTGTACGGCACTAGTCTAGAAATAATAGCCTGTGCCTGGTAGCCGAAAGATAAAACTGAAAACGGGTACAAATTCAGTGCGACGGCTATCCAGTTGTCATTTGTAACTTATATTCAGGATCTAGGACCTCTGAAAATCACATCGATGAGAGGGCTCCCTGTATAAAGATTGTAGTAAATGGATAAAAAAAATCCTTTCGGACGACGGCGTTTAATTTAACGTTGCAATGTAGTTACTTGTAGTAAAGCACTAAATTACTGAGGGTGTTCTGACTTCATTTAATAGTGGGTTCGATTCTTTTTTTCAACAATTATGCTACGCTTATGTCGAAATCTACGCTTTTTTGCATTTTATCTTGGGCTTCATAAGCCGACTGAGCTCCCTAGAAGTTAGAAAGAAAACCACACCCTTTCGAAGTTACCCCGAGCGTTTTCCCGAACTGACTGATTCGCCTGCCCGCACACTGAAAATCCAATCTTCGATATAACGATATTCCCGATATAACGAGGAAAATTCTATGTCCCGGTAAAAGTTACAATAAAATGTATGGGGCAGAACCCCGATATAACGATCTCTAATATAATGATAACCTCGATATAACGTTATGAATCTGGTGCACCGAACGTAAAATAGTTCCCGATATAACGATATTGCTAGTTCTTAGTCTCCAAAGTGCTAACACAAGTATCGACAACAAAAATTTATTGAGTTGTCGTAATCGATTATTATTCAACTATTCTGTCAACAGCTCTTTGTGATGATATACGAGTTCTAGGCCGCCTCTTCGTCCATGTACACATTAAGTTTACCCCGATATAACTATATTTTCGGCTATTTTACGGCCATATCGTTGAATCGGGAGTTTCGATATAACGATGCCCCGATATAACTTTACTGCTACCTTGGCGTATCGTCGACTTTTTTAAGAATGGGCCCTAGTCCCAGAAAGCATTGCGCGCCCCAACCGGAGCAGACCGAACAAAAAACTTCAAGCGAAGAGTGATCGAAAGAGTTTTAATACTTTACATATTTGTGAATGTCAGATTGTTGTTGTGTCATTTTCTCTGGCAGAACTTTTTAATTATCTTATCAGTAAAGTGCCTGTATAATGGATGAAAAAAAATCGAATATAAGAACCAGCGAAAAGGTACGTATTAATAAGTCATTTACTGTGGTTTCTACCCGGTGTGATGTTCAGTAACAAGTTCGTAATGACTACATTTACCTCTGATACATGTAAGAGCGAATCTATTAAGATACAGGTAAAAATAAGAATTTTGATACAATGATGATATTGAACGGCGAAAAGTCTTAGGTTGGAATCATAAGTATAGACACATCAAACCTTAGAAACTATTTTAAAGACACGGTGTCGAGTACGCACACTTCTAGTTTAAACGAGCATATTTGCCCGTTGTGAATTTTTAGTATTATTAATAACGTTTTCATTAATTTACACTAGGAAACGTTAAAACGCCAACATCAAAATTGGATTTATAGTCAAACTTAAATGAAAAGGTAGTCTACCTCTGCCAAAGATTTCCTCTTTTCAATGTGGTGATACACAGACATACATGTGCAGTATTACATAACGTACATGGTCTGCCATCATAAGATCATTGTTAATCCTGGGGCCAGGGGGGCAGAATCAGGACACAGCTGAGGTATTTGAACTCGCACAAGAATGTTTGTGTTCAGATTCCCCACTTTGGGCAAATGCAAACCATCAAATGGTGACTTAATCACCATTTCAACGTGTCTGGATGTCTAAAAATGGCCAATTGTACCCATCAAGGGTTACTAATAGATGCCAATGATATATATCTTCCACATATACATGTACCTGGCCTCCCCTCCCTTGGGCTAAACATTGACAGGTGCATACTATAAAGTACCAAATAATCGTACATGTTCGATTATTTTTTCTGACAAATTTCTCACCCTGTACAATGCTTATTTAGGACTAGTTTGATTGTTTTCTTGCCATATATATACTAGTTACAGTGCGTACTACAGTCAAAGTGATAATGATAGTATCTAGAAGAGAAGTATACCATCCACTCAAATTTTCCACCCTGTACTACTAATATTATTCCAGACTAACTATTATTTTAGAAATGACACTCCACCACCCGGTACTATTGTTTCACGCTGTATGGTTATAGACCACTTTCATAAATGGCGGCCATTTTAATATTCTTTTGTCTCTATTCAAATAAGCCTCACTAGCCTCGTTC